>CAEFZY010045762.1:0-65525 GCA_903066815.1 Brachyrhaphis roseni
TATTTTTATTGCCTTTCAAGATGACATGTCTGTTCTTGGTGTTGGATTTTATCAAATAAATTTCCCTCAAAAAATGCGACTTATACTCCGGTGCGACTTATATATGGATTTTTCTTCTTTATTATGCATTTTATGGCTGGTGCGACTTATACTCCGGAGCGACTTATAGTCCGGAAAATAGTAGTAGGCTACAGATGATCAAAAGCATTATACATGTATTAAAATTGTGAAATGGCCCTTTATTCTAGCTCTGATTAAATCTTGCAAAGCAGGTAGAATAGAATAAATATTTGTCCCAATAGGGATATGTGGCTCAGTGAGTGAATGCATGACACTGGTCATTTACACTGACTTATAACCAAACAAACAAAATAAAATATACTCAACACACGCAATCTCCATCCAAACACAACTAACTGCAGACAGAATCAACAACATTTTCTGCAGTGCACAGCTTCTGTGCATGTGACTTAATCATCCACTAAGGTTATCCCATTTCTGAAAATACAATAAATACATAATTGATCACAACATGTTCTCATAAAAGAAACATAAATGTTCTACCAGTTAAAAAAAAAACGACTGTTGCTTCCACGTGTTTAAGCACAATTGCTTTTAGTACAAAGGACTGTTTTGTTCTGTTTTATTCAAAATGCTGTGTAGCTGCACCTTTTGAGGGTAGCAGTAGAGCAGTAACAAGTAGATCCTTCTGATCAACAAGAACATTTTCTACAAAATTTAAAGATCTCTGATTAGGGATGAGTTCTAAATCATCCAAAGTCATTCCCAGCAGTTTCCTGGCAATACCCACTGTTTTCCTCAGGCTGTTCTTTTGTGTTTCTGTTACACCACCAAACCAGTATGTAATACAACTATTAAAGTGCTATAAAACATACGTAGAATTTTACAGTATAAAACCAGCTTTTTCAGAAAGTAAAGTCTTAATGAGTCCTATGGACTTTTCCCACTATAGTCTGTTATCTAAACCACCCCCAAAATACTTGCACTTTTCAACAGTTTGGACTGGATGCCAAATATCTTATTTAATCCAAATATCAAGAATACCCCAAAAACTGTTGCTACACCATTGCTTTGCATACATCTCTTAGCAAAACGTGATCTCGCCAACATATGCGTTCATAGCCGCTTGAAAAGTCTGAATAAAACACATTGCATGTTTAAGTTAGTTACTTTTGGTATCTTGTAGAAACTTATTAACTTTTCAACTTATGTCTCTGTTTTCTTAGTCTTCATTTTAAAGGCCTCATTGATACAAAATTACCTTATTGAGTCATTCAGGTCATTTTCATGCAGTGACAACATTCATATTCAAGAGTGTGTCCTGTCACCACATTGTAGCTCTGTCCACTATCCAATTACTTGGCAAATCACCAATGAGTATAATAGTCTTGCACGTTGAATGTTTCTAAATAAGCTACTTAAATTTTGATATTTCTGTTGCAAAATAATATAAAAAATGTGCTTGAAAGAAAATTGGAAAACTGGAAGTAGACTAGGGAATCCTGAAATCAAATAAGACTTGCATGGATTGGAATAAAATGTTAGATAGTCATGGCTATAAAAGACATTTAAACATCAATATTTTGTCTCAGAAGTTTAAGAATTAAACACTTTAGTTAGTTAGCAATAGTTGACATCTGATGGACAAACATATTAAAGATGCATTTAAGATCCAAGTATCCCTCTGGAGCAATATCCAGAGATGGCAGCTCCCCTGGTTCACTTGGTGATAATAGTATATTGTTGTTGCATTTTTCCTCTCTGCAGCCTCTGTTTCCTGTTGCCTCGACTCCATGCTCCCTGTTTTCATAACCTGGTGAGCTACACACAATGTCACCGGTTGGGCATCTTGCAGCGTCACAGGGTGGAGCGACCTTTCATGGCAGCTATCTGACCCTGTGTCTGGCAACGACCCTCCATCAAAGTCATGCTTTCACATTCTGGCCTTTCGAAGTCCCATTATAAAAAATGATTCATAGCCTGTAATATTGTGGATAGTAAATAGTTGCTTTTGAACTTTGGGTTAATCTTTTCACTAGTTGCTTCTTGGAAAAGTGATGTACTTCTTTAATGCATCTATAAATGCTGGCTTTCTGAAAATTATCAACATTTTTTTTTAAACCTGCTAGGTTGTTTTGTAATTTGTAGTTAAGTTACTCTCTCTGGCTTCATAGCTACATGGTAATTGTTGAGAATGCATCTCTGGCCATTAAGCCCCAGGGTTAAAAAGCTTCTGAAACATCTTCGTATTTTGTTGCGCTTGACAGTCAGGGTCATCTTGATGGCTGACCTCGCCATTGTTTGGGCCATGCTTGAACAGCAAATATGTGTATTGAGACTCATCACTCCAAGCCACCCGCAAACACTGAGCAGGGCTGCAGTGACAGATAGCAAGACAAGCCCCAACGCATCACATTTTCTGTCATGATGCGACACCTAATGAGTGATGTTCTCCGAGAAATACAAAAACAGATACACTTGTGAGAAAGGGGCCTGAAGGATCTCAAAATAAGGAGAGAAGAGCTTTTTTCCACTAGCGTAAGAAAGAAAAGAAGAACAAAGCGAGTCCCATAAATCGTCCCAGAGAGTTGTGTTCCCTTCAAGCCTCCATATTGCATGTTTTGAATTTTGTGGAAAGAGTTTCTCTTTTTGTTTGCACAATGTTTTAAACATTCAGCCATACTGACAGGCCAATTTAATTTCGTCAAAGCCTTCTCTTTGATTTTTATGTTTAAAATGTTGTGTTTACGTGTCCTCACCCAGTTTCGCAGAGGGAAGGTTGGAATTAGGAATATCAACAAGTCTGTAAGTAGCGTGTTAAAAAGCCGTGGATTATGATTTTGTTTATTCACGCTGGGTTTTTACTCGTTCACGCTGCTGTGCCTGAGGCCTGTTTGACTCTGCTGTGATGAGGTTAGCAACTGGTCATATCTCTGCAATGTTTCACATGATGTAGCTGGCGTGAATAGGACTATTTGTTGGGGCTCAGCTAGAAATGGATTCTTTGTCAAATTTGGGGAATTTTGGAGAAGAGAGCACAAACCTAAATGTTACACCAAAACATTTTTGCAAATAATCTGGAAAGATAAAAAATACCCCAAAAACAATTTTTAAATTGATTGTATTTTCAGTTAGAAGTACTGCTATAAACTCTTCATAATTAGTACAATATTTCTACTTGGACAGTACTTAAAATGTAAACTAATTAATTTTAGTCTTTTGCAACCTCTAACAGGTTTTTCTCTCATGTTGTCCTGTATTTATCTTAATCCATTTTTCCATCCATTCTGACTTGTGAAGGCCATTGATGCCTATGCCACATTTCAAACACAAAATATAAAACTTGCTGAAAATCAACTATAATTACATTACAACTTCATAATATAGACCGTCTTTGTTTTGCTCTTTTACATAGAATCCAAACAAAATACATTGTTATTGGTTGTCATGTGACAAAGCATATGTATACTTTTAGAGGGCACTGCAATTGTTTTCTCCTTCCCCTTGTCAGAAGAGTTTAAATTCTCAGTGTGTAGACATTGTGGTTACAATTCCCTTGTTGGAGTCCTGATCAATCTTTTCAGTTTTACTTTGTAACCCAAGACTGTTCTGCAGTCAGCAACATTACCTGCTTCCCCACCAACCCTTTGAGTCCATCTGGCACTCAGTCCACCTGACACAGGGGAGATGAATATCAAATGCTTTGTTTACCACCACAGGTAATATTGCTTCTGTGGTTAAATTTTGAACTGCACTGCCCGGTAAACCAATTTCTGGGAGGTATTTATACCTCTGTTTGTTCATGCAACTGGTTAGTGCCGGTGCAGAAGAATTTGTAGTATCTCTTATGTGTTGTCCAAGACTTGAGGCCATTTTACAAAAGCATGAATTTAGAAATTCCAGTTTTTGCTTTTATGCAACTTCATTTATAAAATGGTTAGTTTTTAGATTTTAGCATTGATATGTTGGTGGACTTGCTTACAGCATACCATTATGCACACACTACTTTGTCCTAAAGATCACCGGTCATTAGCATAATGAGCTCAATCACAGTAGACAAGCTTTATCCAGAAGCTACAGTTAGCTACAAGCTACACAAAGTAACCTTTTGCTACCCTCTAGCCCTCTTAACAATAGCCATCTAAACTCTGCTTTGCTTATCTCCCTTCAAAGACACTTCTTCACTGGATGCGATCTGTATTTGTTAAAGCATGTAGCTGTCAAAGTAACTTAACCACCAGCCTCTCAGACAAAGCCCTGGGGAAGCTGTCCTTTCTGGGCCAATGAAGCCAGATTTTGTTTTCGGGCCTTGGCCATGCTAACATATTTGTAGCTGGATAAAACGATGGGTGGCATACATTTAAAAAGTTATGTCTTTTTTTTTTTTTTAAACACAGTTCAAAGTAAATTTGGGTTTTAAAAAGTGAAAGCTGAGTTTCAAATTTGATGGCACTTACATCTTCAGATTAATTTAAGGTAATTACTTTTAAAAGAGGTGAGATGACTGCCAACGATGATGTGTGTTTGTGTGGAGAGAGTGGGGTTTTTGTGGTTTGAGGATGTTGAACATTCTGTGGTTGCTGAACTTTTTCTCAAAGACAGACAAGGCCTTGGATTTCCAAGTGGTTTTCATTTGAAATGTAAGACAGGATACCTTCTATTCAGCAGCAGTGAAATACATTTTCTGCACTTGAACTGAATAAATATAAAAGTATGTTTTATATAAAGTTTCATGCAGTCGGATGTTTTTGCACATTAAGGAACAGGTTGGTCCATAACTTCGCCTTCAGAGTTATGGAAGCCAAGGACAATGTCACATCCCTCAAAGATTTTGCTCCATATTTATATAAAAACATCACACATTTGCTGCTAATTTGTCAAGTGTAAATCTCGTACCATAAGTGCTCCATTTAATTCAGATCTCGTGACTCTGGAGCCCATTTGAGTTTAATAAATGTATTGCCATGCTCATCAAGTTGGAAATGGTTTAAGCTTAGTGACATTATCATTGACATAAAGAAAAGGCCCAACCTGTTCCAGCTAAATCTCCATCCTCAGTATGATGCCAGCAACAACACTAACTGGCCTAGACATTCTGCTTTGAGAAGTAACCCTAAATAAATTATTTAATGCTGTTTACACCCAATTATGACTATACCATCTAAATGCGCTAAAATTGTGACTTGCCAGACCAGACAAGACAACAGTTTTATAATCTGTTATTGTCTCATTTTGGCATTGATTTCCTTCTGAAACTATTTAATGCAGCTGGTAAATATATCTTCAGTTTGTCTGGATAAGTTCAGCTCTCCCTTTTTTCAACATCCATAAATTGCAGGCATTATTTAAAAAGACAAAACCATTGAAAAACAGGCAGAACAACACAGACAATAAGCACTCTAGTACAACTATATATTTTACCACAAAAAAAAAAAGTAGCACGTTTCACATGTTAAATTCATGCTTTTTTCTGGCAGTCTTTTTTTTCTATCCTGATCTCCTGCAAGAACAGGTGTTAGCCGGCCGATTTGTTACATGGATTAGGGCAAGTTTGTGAAAGATTGCAAGTGAAGGCTTAGAGTTTGAGATTACACATATGGGCAGGGTCAGAAATAACAGAAAATTCACACTCAAATCTGGATGAAGATCTACGAACAGGATATAATTGGGGAAAGATATGTTCTATGTTCAGGTCCTTGTGTCTAATTTTACAAAATCAGCCAAACCAAAGGTCAGTCAGTGTAATTTAAAAAGCTATTTTATAATATAGGTCTATTATTAACATTGCAACAAGCATAATAAAAAAAGAACCTACAACTGGACACAATAGCTTCTTCCCCCAGTATAATGTGTTGACAAATGTTCTAATAATTTTAAATGATATGCCAAAATGGCTCCTGTGTCACAATTTTTTTTAACAGATTTTGTTTTCCTTTTCACTGTTATACCTTTTCCCTTAAGTACTTGAATTTATTGGCAGTTTAAAGTAGAAAAAAAAAATAGTATTTTTATAATATTATACAGAATCTGAAAAAACTATGACATAAATCTCGAATTTTAGAGTATGATGACTATTCTGCTTGACACACATTTTCCCTGGTCTTAAAAGTTAATTTATCTGAGATCATTTGCACAATGTGTCTTTCCAATGGATTGCTTCCCTTCATCCCCTTTGGCAAGGCAGTAATTGGAATCTATGCTACCAGTGTGCCAGCGAGGAATGTCAATTAAGTCACCAGTTTTCCAGTTCCAAGTTGCAGATAGTGCTGTAACCACTATAGACCATAAATGTGGTATAAAATAAAATAAATGTCAATAGTTAAGTAAAGGATGCCAAAGTTTTCAGGTCAGAATGCAGCAGTAGGGGTAAAATAGTTAAACACACATCAAATACACAATAACTATTGGCATAACTCCTAAAAAGAGACATTGTTCTGTGACAAAAAATGTCAGTTTAGTAATTGTTGGCTCAAAGCTGATGGATAAATAACACAGAGATCAGAACATGTAATAGAGAGCAAAGTCTAGGGAAAGTGTGCGTTCTTTGTGTGATGATCAGCCTATGTGGTAGAAGCTAGCTTCACAGAGTCCCTATGCACACTTCTCTTTGAGTTGTTAAGGTAGCATCACAATGCTCTGGGAACCTCAGCACTCACCTGCCTGTCTGCTCTCAGACAACTTACTCAAAAGCCTGCCTATTTCCTCCGTAGCCTTACCTATTTCCTGGAACCAGCAAGCAGAGCCTCAGGTTCTTAAATACATATTCTCCTTGCCACATCCTCCTTCTTCTAACCAGTTCTCTACTCTCTCCAACAGGTGTCCCATAAAACAAAGGATATACAAATAATAGTCTGTTTTCATACCACTCTACATATTGTAGAGTGGTATGAGTTCTCTCTGCACGTGGATCAGGAAATTAAATATAAACACGACATGATTAGGCATCCCTGAATATCCTAAATGTTTTGAACCGGTCTAATCAATGTCTGGACCTAAATCTTATTGAGATACTGGATCATGACCTAAAAAAAGCTGTTTATGCTCCATAACAATATTAAAAACGAACTTATTACAAATGCTGTGGTAAAGGTTGTACACAGTTTAGTGTTCACCTTGGAGGTCAAATCTTTTTACACATTTTGTTTAGGACAGCTTTTTTCTTTTTACATATTTGTTGAAACTGTCAACATGTTGTGACATAACAGGAGACAATCTGTGAAAAAATTGAGCTCCTCCGTTTCCTCGCTGTAGCTTTACAGCCTTCTACATAAATACACTGCTCCTGGTCAGAAAGAACCAATGAGAGCCTGAAGGACGGTCTTAGCGCTGTCAATAATTCTCATGTACGTGCTGCTTAATGTTCTAATGGTGGCAAAACAACTTACAGTTACAGGAAAAGTGTTTATCGGAGTGTGATTGTACTGAGACCCTCCTTCTGGCATTGATTGGAAGCTTCTGACTTCATGGGGTATTTCTGCAGATGGCAGTAAGACAACAGGAAGGAAACAAAGGAGCTTGATTTGTGCACATATTATGTCTAACAGATTTCAACAAATTTCTAAAAAAAAACAAACATTGTTTATAATATTACAAATAGCAGCTTTAATCAATTAAATCCTCTAAAATAACTTTTTGCATTCAGAGTGAATCCTTTATGCAACCTCAGTGAAATATAAAAGTTGTTTTAAAAGGTCAACTTGCCATGAAGGAGGTATATTAACACTAAAGACATAACTGAAAATAACAGAAGAAAGAAAAAACAAAACAAGAATAGCCTCACTTGTTTTGATTCATTGTTTGATAAAGCAACATTCTTCTTGTCTGGCCTGCGTTTGGATCAATATTATTAGGATACGTAGTGAAATAATGTCAGTTTATTTTATCCAACTGTTTGGCTTGTGTCCACATAAACTGATGCCAGTAACTCTGCAGAGTGTCTTAATAAGAGGCTGCAGTCAAAGAGGGTCAATATCCACATATTACTGGGCTCTAACAGAGCCGTAGACAGTCACAATGAGACAGGATCAGCAAGTCTGCAGCACCTGCCGCTCTCTGCGCGAGTCCATGCTCACAGCCAAGGACGAACAAACAGATAAATACATGCACAAAGATTTTCAAACACATACGCACACGCACGCACACACACACACACTACAGAGCTCAGTCACAGCTTAATTTAATCAAGTGCGATGGCTAGCTCGATTAATAAAGCCTGCTATTGACTTCTAATTGGCGCCGCTCTGCTCTGCTAATTTCCTGGGACAAAATTACACTAATGCAGTTTGCCTGATGGAGTACTTATAGTTGGCTCCCAGGAGAGGTAGCCCTGCAAGGCGGCTAGATAGCAAGGTTGCAGAAAGAGGAAAGGGGAGGGGGAGGGAGTCTGAGGAGGGCGTGGCGTCAAGGAAGGGGTGTGTTCAACTTTGATAAAGATCGGTGGCTGTTGTTCCAGTGTGGACCATTTTCTAATCAGTGGCCTTCTGTCTTTAGAAATGTCATCCAGGCTGGTGTAGCTTTACTGCTCGATGAGAGAGAGAGCGAGTGAGAGAGAGAGAATGGGAACTGGAGGGAGTGGAGTATGAGACAGCTCTGGCTGCTGACTTTCACTAGTGTAGTGTAACACTAGCCACCTGTCTGCTCACTAATGAATTCTCTGCCAACCGCTCACTTCCACCCTTTCACTACTCATATGCTCAGACAAAAAATGCTCTAATCACATTAGATTTGAAAAACAATCCACAGAGATACAGGCCACAGTTAAGGGAGGGTGTGAAAGACGTAAATTGTTTTCACACACATGAACTTTGGAAAATGAGTCGAGAAGCATCCTTTACCATTGTTCATAAATGTCTTTCAATAGATGCACAATCTTACTAGTGAAATTTATCCCACATAATATATGCCATCTATGTTGACATTTTATTTATTATACATTTTACAGCTTAAATTTCATTAGCACTGCAGCACTAAAGCTGCAGTACCTTGCAAAAATATTCACAATCTTTAAAGTGTGATGGTATTAAGTGGATAAATATAAAGTGGATTGGGAATGATACATTGTTATTTTCGTGTTTCGAAGGTAGTTGGTCACAAGGGAGTTCATTTTAAAACACTTGCCGAAAAAAGAGGAGAAAAGTGGATCAACAATCTACAGCTAAAAACAGGCAGTGCGGAAACTTAACAAAGCCAGAGTTTACAGTGCCGAGTTTCTAACAGGTAACGATCGCATCGTTTAAATTGTATTTTCAGATGTTTTATTGGACAGTTACTTAAAAAGACAAGCATTCATATGTAAGGTAATATATATTATTTTTATGCCCTAGCGTGGTTGTTCTCAGAGTGCTAACATTGTTAGCAGCTAGCTCAGTGCCGAGTCACGGACAGAAAATACAATGTTTATTCAGTGGGACTTTCATGCTAAAATAAAAGCTAAATAAATTAAATATAACCTACCCAGCCATACAGTCACAGTGAGATGCTACTATTCTTCCACATGCTTCATGTCTGGCTACGACCAGACACGGACACAAGGGTTTCTGTAGATCGGTGCAAAAAGTTGACCTACATTGGACCCGAATCCAGCATCTTACAATGACTCAACATTAACATACAACTCCAGCAAGAATTTGGGTTTACAGAAGCTAAATAAATTATTTACCAGGAGATCCAAGCTCATAAATTAGCGATAGTATTGTTATTATAGACTTACTTAAAATAGCAGAATTCACTACTCACTCGACAGAAACAAGTCGACAGTCATTTAATGCTTCTTTTAATCCTAAATCCTTGACCCAACTTGAAACTAAATAATTTTATGCTCCAGGCTTTTGAAAACGTTCTTCTGGCTCTCCAAATAGTGAGTTATGTGGATCGCCTCAAGACCGGGTAAATCTTCAAGAATATAAGACAAGTTCTATTTTACTGAGATAATACGGATCATATCCTAAATATACATGTATTTTTTCGAGATGCCTTGTCTGTTCCAGCCTATTTAGGGCATTTCCGTACCATTGTGATCAATTTTGCTCTATTTTGAACTTGAGAAATCCCCTTCCGGCCCTCCATCTGAATTTTGTGCGTCATCCGGGTCGCGTGTCTGAAACCCAGCGATAGGCTAGCACACATTTCCTACTCTGAGCTTGGATTAGTTTATTCTTTTCAAAGTTTTTTCATTTTCTGGCATTGCAGCAGATCTCTCATGAAATTGGTAGACAGAGAATGGACAAAGACAAGCAGCACAGTTCTCAGATTTGTGCGTGGAAGTCGGCATGGCTGCATTGAAGATTAATATCTTCTGTTTGTGAGGCAGGGGCTCTACCTCTACACAATGCACATTTTAGCATTTAACCACTAAAATGTGGTTAAATGCTCTAACAAGAAGATTCCCAACAAGACCCAACAAGAAGATTCAAAAATGTGGAATCACTTTGAGGTAAATTTCTGCATTGTATTGCTGGCTTTTTGTTTCCACCCCAGATGGATCAAGAATTGACCACTTTCCCTATTTTTTTTTTTTTTTTAAGAAAATAGAAAAGCATCCCCACAGAATGATACTGCCACCATTATGTCTTACAGCAGGGATGCTGACTTCAGTATTGCATGTACTTTTTAAAAATTATGTTTTTCTGATTGTTCATCATTTAAAATCTCAATGAAATCCCAATGAAACACACACACTTGGCTTTGTGGCTGTAGAATAAATACATTTAAAATGTATTTTTTACATTTAAAAGGGCCGCTTAATCTTTTGTTTAATCTCACTTATTTTTGCATAAGTATAAACATACCAATGGATCACCAAAGGTATTAAACATTTATACCAAAACCAATGAAAGTAAATATAGTTTTTTAGAGTTCTCATTATATTGTTTTGAACTATATTCGCTTCAAGCATAATCTCTTTTCATGCAACACCCACAAACACTGAATTATACCCGCACGTACACAGACCATGTTGACACTGTTTTCTCATAATTATTTTTTTTCAAGGCCTGCTGACAGATTATCTTGTGAATTTAGCACTATCTGCGACTTTGCTCCTAATCCATATTTTAATCTGTGTTCAAATGATAGTAAATCTTGTGTTGCATTCACAATCCCTTAGCAGCACATACAGTAATCCCCAGTTGACACTGATCTTGGAGACCAGCAACACCTGTTCTGTCTTAAGACTCAAGAAAAAACACAAGGGACTTTTTTTGCCCACTTTTGAACCCCATTTTTTAAACATTTTTAGAACCATTCTTTAGATCTTCTTATTACAACGGAAATGCATTTTATTTAATATGCTTCAATACTGAATGATGCACATTCTCAAGACCTCAAAGCACGAACACAGAAACAGTTTTCATATGTGCTAAATAAAAAGAATAATTTGTGTTTGGTTTATACATTGATACTGTTCTAAAATACTTAAAGTAACAAATTAGTGAAGCACATTTCTCTTATTGAGGTAGTGAAAGTTGAAACTAAAGCATTGTTCATTCTTACCATCTTTAATATTCTCACTCATGTTCTGGATTGTCTCAAGTTGTTATGAACCAGTGTTAAGATCCTGTATTAAGAGACAGATTGGTGTTTCTTTGATGCCCTAGATTACCAGTAATCTTATCTTCTTTAGATTTGAAAAGATAAACATAGTGCTAAACAAAATCTGGTATGTATCATGCCAATAGGGATTTACTATTGACATCAAACCCCAGGAAAATCAAAACGTACCCTTTGTACAGTGGTGGAGGGGCACAAACTAGATTTGGAAACTTTAATCATATTTCATTTCCTGTCTTGTGTTTTCAGGTCTGCAAATTAAAAGCTGATTACGCACAACAAAAAACTATGCCTGCTGAAAACATGTTATTAGTGTTTTGGGGGCAAAGTAAAATCAAATAGCATATGAAAACTGCAATATATTTATTGCTTATAGTAATATCTATTAATATGAGAAATGCAGTCACCATTGTTTGTATTAATTTAATCTGCCTGAAAGCAATAGAGTAGGTAGAAGAATTTATAAAGTCAAGTCAAGTTTATTTTAAAGCACATTCCTGCAAAAAGGCCGTTCAAAGTGCTTTACATTACAGAAACATAGTATAGTAAGCAATTGTGAAACAAGCAATTAACATCACA
Source organism: Brachyrhaphis roseni (assembly GCA_903066815.1). Lineage (NCBI taxonomy): Eukaryota > Metazoa > Chordata > Actinopteri > Cyprinodontiformes > Poeciliidae > Brachyrhaphis > Brachyrhaphis roseni. The sequence continues at coordinate 12,148 of CAEFZY010045762.1, forward strand.
TTTTGTTAAAACTCAACAAAATCATCACAAAGATTTGCTTTAAATATATTGATCAATGTTCCAGATACTATGAATCAAAGGCAACATTTTGGTTTCCAGTTCCTTAACCCGTTTAATCCCACCGGCAACAATTGTTGCCAAACACTTTTTCTAACTTCTGGGAGCTCTAAAATAATATTTTGGACTTTGGCGGCTAATTGAAGTTTTAAAATAAAATGATAATGTGTCTACTCTAAGCAATATCAATTTCATGTGTCTAGTGTGAAAGGTCACATGACCAGACCTCTTTACTTCCTGCCTGTAACGCTCGAGGTAAATGTCAGTCACAAACATGTACAAGAGGAAGTCAGTAAAATATTTAAATAAACAAATATGAATAAAATATTTTGAACACATGTTCTTTCAAGTGTTTTCTACTGATATATAAAGAAAATTGTATCCCTTCATTCATCTTTTGATCATAAGAAGAGTGAATGTCAGCATGGCAACAATTGCTGCCTCTAGCATAATACATACACAGCACTATGCTATGTGTCCATAGCTTTGCTGTTTATTCTATATGCCTTGCTGTTCCCACACTGCTTAAAACTATCAGATATTTTAGATCTTCTAGACCTGAAGGAATCTGAAAATGATGTCTTATACATCACTGTCATTCCCACAGTTGAAACCCTTCCTTCTCTAACCCCCACAAAAGGCGACTCTTTACACAAAGTGTGGCCTATTCACTGAATGACGACTACAAAATGACGCCACTCCTGAAACTAGTTTAGGACCGGGCCATGGTGTAGTTATTGGTCTGGCGGAACAGGGACAATTTCCTCCCTGATCAAGATTTGTTCATACCAACATTTTTACCTGATTTAGCCTCTTTGATGAAATGATCAAATGAGGTCAAAGGTTGCTTTGCACATTGAGACTGACATCTGCAAGATGTAGTATTGAATTTTTATGTATCTAAAATATTTCTGAACACTCTTGTAACCATTATTTGTTGTAATAGGCAATACATGGCATGATTTTTCTTCTTACTTTATATGTATAAATAGGCCATATTTGTGTAATTCAGACTATGTTGTTTCTCACCGGCAACAATTGTTGCCAAGTATAAAACCTACATGTTCACTAACATAACCATCATAAAATGTAATAATTCATAAATATTATGGGTTAGGAAGGTCCAAGGATTGAAATGCATGCACTTATATTGCAGGAAAAAATTTGGGATTAAACAAGTTAATTTAAATGAACCCAGTGTTTTTAGCTGGTTTGCAGTTTTCTGAGATGTTTGTTCCACTTTGGTGAGGATAAAAAAGAAACCTCAAAGCTGCTTCTCCATGTTTGGTTCTGATTCTGGAGATGCATAGTAGACTAGAATCAGAAAACCTGAGTGGTCTTTAAGGTCGATATAATAACAGATCTTTCATGTGTTTTGGTGTTAAGCCATTCAGTGATTTATATTTGCACAAAAGTATTTTAAAGTCTGTTCTCTAAACTACAGGGAATACAATTCATGCAAATTTAAAATATTTATTTAATGTAAGATTTAGAGTAAATGAGAGAAACACAAGAGATACAGAAACACACACAATGCATGATCTTGCACGTAGCCTTACTCACACACACACAACCCAAAAGTCTCCCTTGAATCTAGTCCAAACACACACACTCTCAATTAGCCGGGGCCGCCAAGGCGACGTCAACGCGAACTTCTAAACAATAGGCACAGGGGATCCATAAAGCATAAGGAGGAAACATGAGCTAATACCACTATTCCAATTAAAGAAACATTTGTTGCCTCTGACACCTAAATGTGATTCTCCACAGCTGTGGCGTGCTCCAGTACAATAGTAGGTCTGCGAGGGCAGGGTTTGTTGTATTGTTGGCCACCGATTGTGTGAAAGGTTGAGTCAGGCCCAGACCCGGTCTCCTGAGAGGAATGCTTCATCACAACAGAGGAGACCTTTTGTTTTCCCTTTTCAAAGGATTTCCAGCGTTCCCTGCTCCAATCTTAGCCTCCTTCATAAAGACACGGAAAGTTCAAGTGGATGGTGATGAAGCACATAAATTTAACTCTGTGGCTGCAATGTTCACTAGGCATCGTTGTATGTTGTGAAATCTACTGGAGGGACAAGTCAGAAAAAAAAAAAACTTGCATATGTTTTTGGTAAAAGGCGGAGGCTTTCTCAGGTAGTTAAAATGTTGACATTTATACTGTATCTGGACAGTTTAGTCCCATAGTCAATGTAACGTTTAATGATATTAGTATTCAGAGAGAGAGAAATGTTATCACCTATTGTGTTGGGTATCGTCTGTAGATGGTCTATAGTTTCTGTAACAGTAGAGGTCACTCTTCTCTCCTTCCTTACAGTATTAAAAACAGAGCCCTGAAACAGACGTGAGCTTCAAAAGAAAGACACACTAAATGCACAAAACTAATCCAGCATTCAAGGGCATATACATATAATTATTATCAGCAAAATGTTTTTTTTTTATTATTTTCAGTTCATGCTTACAGGTCACCATTGTTCAGTTTTAATTATTTTTCCCAAATTAGGAACTTTAGAAACAAAATTGTGAAATAATTTGCTTGATTACGTTATTTTTGTGATGGCAAACTTTGATATCAGTGAACAACACAATGCCCAACTGACAAGGTCTTCATCTTGAACATAAATGTATAAATTGAAAATGCATGCATCATTTTATCCACTAAGGAGGAAGAAGCCAGAAAATTTTTTTATGAAGGCTGTGTCTTGAAAACAAACCAGCACACTCTTGCTGAAATTCAAAAGGGACAGTGGCAATCTCAGTTTATATAAAATTCACCTTAGGAAGACAAACTGCTGACAAAAACTAATTAACAATGTTTGTTCATCCTATGCAGCATTCATGTAACACATTGCAGTTTCTGCTCCAGTTCTGACCATCATTGTTATTAGGATGCATAAGGATGTCAGCATTTAACAATTTTCCAAACAAACCGCATAATCAGAATACTTTATGCATAGAAGAACCATAAAGTGATTAGACAAGTCTTACCATTTGTGTTAATCTACATTCATATAAATATAGATTTATATGAATGAACGACTATCACTGCACTCCAAATCGGTAAGACTGACTACAATTTCTCATAGCAACATGCTCCAAAAGGCTACTTAAAGCCAATGCTACACATTTTGGTGGATAGTATTAGAAAATTAAAGTAGATGGCATTTGCAGCCAAGTGTTCTATTCTTTATTTTGAAAACTACCTGTATAGCTAATGTGTTTGCTTTTATTGAGCTCGTCCTCGTTTCCCTTATAAATTACTTTTTTTTTAGCTCCCTTCATTTGTTTTCTTTCGTTAAACAAAGGCCACATATTAGGTCAATGTAATCTCATTAAAAATGCCTTTTTTGATAAGAAATCAATTCCTTCTGTTATTAAGGTGGGAGATTTCCTGACTGTTCTTTTAAAGATGCTACATCCTCACCCATAGATGGTGGTGCCTTTCTGATTAATGAATGTCACTCAAATGTTTTTGTTTCATGAAAATTTTTAAATTAGTCATGCATTTCAAAACACTAATTGTGATTCATTGTCATGTTTTCATTATATAGTCAGGTTTTCTGGCTGTAAAGCCGTTTGATATTTGGTCTTGAAACAAATTCAGACATGCACAGAAATGGCTTCATGCCTTGTATGTCAGCACTGTAAGGCAACAGCAGCACCACTTTTTTGTGGTAGCTGTGGTTGATGTCATTCAAGAACAGCTACTTATATGCCTTTGGACTCAGTGAAGCTTTATGCCTAACTAATGCGGGCCTAGTGTGTCAGATGTCTACTGGCGTGACGAGTCCTGGGGTCTTTTACTTTGAGAAGTCGTGGATCTATTAAAAAAAAAGAACAAACCCTAAAGCACTAACCGTGCAACAAAAAAAGTAGTGAACTATCCAAACAGGGTATGTTAAAAAAAAAAGCAAACATGTTATCCTTCTTTTTCTGTTTTCTTTCAAGAAACTGTTGAAACAAATTCAGTTTACATATTGGAAATAGGAAAAATAGTTGTTGTTCCTAAGAATGTTTATAATTAATGATTTGCATTTCTGGAGGCCATGTAAGCTTGTTTGTAAAAGCTGGATTTTCCCTTGAATTTTACCACCGGAGTGTTTCTTTTCGTAGTGGTACAGCCCTGATGAAATCCAGAGGTTGAATAGCTTTGGTGGGTGCTTTCCTTTTCAGATCTTTCATCTCAGGCGGGCTAACCTGATCTTGTGCAGTTAGACTATGAGCCGGAGATCTCTGAACTTCCTGGTGTCCCAGTAATGATTGTTAATGATGTCATCTGATCAGGAGGAGCGGATGTGTGTAGCTTTGAGTATTTTGTGTTCAAAATCTGGTCTGTGTGTACATCCAGTGTTCTTTGGAGCAGATACCTCATTAGATTGAGATGCGGCTCATTTTGTTTTTGTGGTGGAGGTGGAAGGGAGTGCAGCAGGAAACATACTTGACAATGAACCCCAGTGTCTGAACAAGCAACCATAAGTGGCCTCATCTTCTGCCTGAGTAAGAGGCCATGACTTCGATTTTCATCAGCCCCGAGTCTTAGACAGTACTGATAGTAAAGTTGAAAAGGAAACTAAAGCTTACCCTGGTTATTTATTATTATAAGCTTATTTATGAGAAATACAAAATAAGTTTATTTCTATACACTTGTATTTTCTGCACTTCCTGAGTACAAGGTTGTGAGGGTTAATGGGATTGAATCATATAAAGTGAACTTATCAGATTTAATTGAACTGAACTGAATTCACCCGATATTAATTCAATTTAAATTAATTAAACTGAACTAAATTTAACAGAATTATAGTGAAATAGAGTGTAAAATAAGTGCAAATTAACTACTTACGTAAAGAATAACACAGTAGAACTGGAGTGATTTAAACTGTCAAATTGAATAAATAGGTATTGAGCTTGATTAACATATTATGAATTGATCTGAATTAAACTGAACTTAACTAAATCAATAAGAGTTGAGTTGTTTCAATTGTAGTGACTTGACGTAACCGGAATGGAACCAGTTTAATTAAAATTAGGACTAAAAGACCTTTGCAGGTTTGAAGCATGTCAAAATCATTCAAAAGTGGTAAAAATGTTTTAACAGGTCAAAGCAGCAATGCAAGAATCTGAACTTATCAGTAGCTTTGGAAATGCCCAATGCTTCATTATTGACTGCAGAGAATATTTAACTTGTTTCCATTTGAGAAAATTCTATCACTATTATTTAAATTATACTTGGATGCATTTAGCTATCTTACTTTAAACACTCAACTTGCATTGTAATTTATTATTTTCTCTGAAATTCATCATTTCCTGTGTTAATTTGCAAAATAGATTAGTGGAATTGATTTTTTTTTTTTTTTTTCAACCAAAGATGAGGGGAACAACCTCTGATCAACAAGGAAAATATATGTTCTTATATTTGGGTCTAAAATTTAAGTCAAACATAGCTGGTAGATACGGGACTAAAGATTTAAGATTGCTTTAGTATATGGCTTGATTGTAACTTTGTCTGTCACATATTTTACATTCATTGTTCTTTTATGATAATTAGCTGCCTTGTCAACTTAACTGTGACAAGCTATGAACAATTTAAAAAGTTCTCTTAAGTGTTTTAGCACTAAGGGTAATAAGATTGGTCACAACAATCAGATATATCTGAAAGCAAATGAAACATGGAGTCCAATCAGGGCCTTGATGTCATGTATCTATAGTCTTGGGTTCTAGTGTCATTGTCAGGAGAAATGCAGATGACAGGCTTCTCCAAGAATCAGGGAGATCTATCAGTCTGGCAGATGAAAAACTATGTAGCCTGAAAGTGCAGTTAATTTGATATTGATGGTAATTTTCTACAGTTTTTAAAATCTGTTAAAATTACTTTTGACTATTTTTAATTTTAATTTTATTTTTTTATAACTGTCGCCATACACAAAGATATACTTTACAGGAAATTTGCTGAATATTTAAATATTTATTAATATTTATTAATATCACAGACTTGAAATCCGAACACCATATCCTCACCAGAGGTCCCCTGGAGAATATGGCCGAGCTGTTAGATTGCTTGAAATCCTGCTTGTGTCTCACACAAACAATGTTTAATGATTTCCTCTCCCAAACATACAGATGTGGGCAGACAAGGCATCATAAAAGCCTTGCAGATAGTGCTAATGGGCCGTGGTTGTTAATGGGGCCAGCAGTACTCTCATTGATAAATGATGCTTATCATACTCAAAGCACCAAGGATTTGTTTCACTTTTCCCACTGCCAATTCTTTGATTCAGCCACAGATAACACCCTAATGACCTGTGGTATTGATGTGGCTTACCATACTTGTAATTTGCCGAGATAAAGGGAAACATTTTTTTGTTTCATCACTAAAAGTACAGTTTTGGTGTGACCATGCAACACCTGGTTAATGAAATATAATAAAGTGAAGAAATTACATTGGAAAAATAAACAGGATGTCTGCTAATAACCCACTGTCACTTCTTGTATTTCTGGAATATAAATACAGCTCATGGTTCTATTTTGAGCAGCCTTCTCTTTGCAGAGTCCCATACAACCATTTGCCAGCCCCACATTTAGACCTCAGCTAAATGGGTGTAATTACATCATGTTTGCCTCCTACCTCATAAGAGGGGATGGAAGTAAAGAGGGATGACCCCTTACGTTCAGAACTTGACCTGGGAATGTAGACATGCTGCCTGTGACAATGGCAAGCATGGTGACCTATCTAATGGGCTACAGCTGATGCTCTGCAGCATCCATCTGTTCACTTCAGTTCTGTAGGTCTTAGACAGTGCTAATCACGAGGTAAATGCATTTTTACATAGTTTGTACATTATTTTTGCTGCGAAAATGCATGCCAAAACTTTACTGCTCATCCAAGTTTCTGCAAAAGGTCACAAACTGGGAAGCAGCACAAATGCACTCCTTCATCGGAGTGATATTTTACAATATCTGTTCTGATATGGAAAAAAAATACATCCCTCTTCACTGCAAACTGGAAGAAATTTATGTCCTGTCATTTAATATAGTTGTCTTTTGATGCTTAATGCACCATTAGGACTATGTTTTATGTACTGTTTTATGCTGCACTCACTACCTAAGACCTGATTATGAGCAGCTTGATCAATATCCTCACGTATCTGGTTCTGGAGGGGAGAGAGAGGGTTCTTATTTAGGAAGTAAATTGAGCCCAAACTTTCCTGTCAAAGCGGTAAAAGACTTCTTGAAAATTTGTGGTAAATGAGTAGCAGATGTGTATGTTTATGCAGATAAATTGAATTATCTGGGCTTTGTTGCCCAGGCACTGGGTCCTCAGTGGCCCTCTCTAATCATGCTGTCAGTGATTTAACTGGCTTCAATGGGTATTGCCATTTCAGGGGAACTAAGGCAGGCACCAGGAAATGAAACACGGTTGCTTTAGCATAGATTGTTTAAATAGTGACTTAACTCTCCCTTCACCAACCACAAAGTCAATCTCCTTTAATGTTATGAAGGACAGGATGGATTAAAAAAAGAATACAACATAGAATGCACATAATGAAATATATCCTTATTGGTTGCTGATTCTTAATTTGAGCATTAATCTAATCATGTGTATAGCATTATAAGCACTTTTCACAAGCAATTATTTCATAAATATTCATATGCAAGATATTAATTTAAATGGGAAATTCTGATATTTAGCCAGTTTTACATTCTTCTTTCTTATTCCATTCATCTTATTTGAATAAGAAGTTGCCACTTAGCAGAAAGAAGCAATATAGTTTTAATATGTGATGACTGTGGTCAGACTTAAAGACTCACTGACAAGGTAAAACCCCAAATAGTTTAAAAAGATGAACCATTGTACAATTGAACCATTCTGTGTATACAGAATCCTTTAATAATAAATTTTTCTTAGAGACTATTATGAATTCCATGACATTACAGAAATTGGGTCAAACGACAAGTCAAACTGTAAACAACTAAGGCTGAGTACACAGAAGTCATGGGGTCAACGCTCTACTGCTAACATCGTAGAAGGAGTCTACAGACAAATACAAAAAAATCTGAAATAATGTCTTTAAGCTGCAGGACATGGCCAGCTAAACATAATATAATCCAACATGAATTCTACAATGTATGAGAGAATGTTTGAGGAAATTAAAGGCTATGTGTTAAAAAAAAATAGAACTGAAGAAGACTTTGTAATATTAAAAAGTCACATCTAAACTGACAGCACATACGATGTGTTCCCATTATCACTTCAGCAAACTCTAGTACTTGCAAAAATGTTAAAGTGAGACCTAGATGTTCCTGAACAAAATTAACACTACATGGAGTTACTATGCAATCACATCAAGCCAATTCCACATCTTGACATTGTTCAAATAACACTGGAAAACAGATTTGCTTCATCTTCATAAACTAATTGCAATGAACACCTGACCATCACGGATGCATGTATGCCATTCACTGACAATATTTACACCAGCTCTGAATCGTGGCAAAATTCTGATGCCAAACCAACTTTTCAACATTCTCTTATATCCAAGTTCCCCTTAGTATTTAGCTTTGTAGGTCAGTTTTTGAAAATGGTTGAATATTCTATGTCAATAATCTATACCAATAAAACAAGTGGGAATTCATTTTTGAAACAAAAATTTGCTTTCCATCTTGCAAAGGAAAATAGAAAGCAAGCTTCACCACTCTGTGATGAAGCTTGTGTCAAGGCCCCACTTCATCCTTTAGCAGACCTAACCCTCGACCAGGGGAAGGTCCTTTATTATTCCCCGTCAGGTCTGCCATTTTTCACCTTTGTCTAAAAATACAATGGAGGAGGTGGGGAGGTCTGAAAGATTGCTCAAGAATTGCCGGAACAAAGGGAGCGAACTTGGAGGGGCTAAAAATACAGCACAGCGTGTGAATACGATAAAGGACTTCACGAGAGGACGCTGACAAAGCTTTGCTGACTTTCAAGTGGGAGAACAATGTGGCAGACACTTTCAGGGCGTTTGGCTGCTCGCGGTGGCGGCTGGACAGGCTGTGAAGCAGGATGTCGACATCAGCCCTCATGGAGAGAACTGAAGGCTGCCTAAAGACAGCATATCAGACAACAGGGAGCAAATCATGATTGTTATTAATATGAAAACTTGAGAAGCTTCTTTTAGCTAAACTGTTATACTTGTGATTGTGGTTGCAAAAACAATACAAAGCAAGAGAAATAGAGAAGGGGCTGAGAAAGAGCATACCGACAGATGCAACATGAGAAGGGCCCATGACCCCCTCATCTCATTGATTTAGACAAAGGAAGGCTGGACTTAATTACCTTCAATTTTCCCCTTGCCATCACTTTCTCTGTTGATCACTTTTCCCAGAAAAGTAAATGCATGTGTGCGTGTGTATGTATGTGTGTTAAGTTCTGTCTCTCAAAGTAATATGTTGTATGTTTTTATGGCTAAATTTGTAATTTAGTAGTGGATGCTGTGCTCTGGAAATTCTGGGCTCCCTCGTCTGTAATCTGATTTCAATGGCAGTGCCTTTAGAGGTGGAGACAATCTGATTTTCTGCTTTGACTGAGCAACTGATTTATGTATGTATGCATGAGTGTGTTTGATGCAGAAGGTTAAATACTTACAAGGTGCCACCATTCAGGTGGTCAGTATCTTTTCTGGTGAGACATTATGGAGTATTTAATGGGCATGCTACAGAAAATAAGGTCTATTAGAATTACAGGCTACATACTGAAGCTTGTAAAGAAAAGAGGAAATTATGGAAAACAGCGAAATCTTCCTGATTCCATCAAAAATATTTTAGGAGACATCACCAAAAAACCTGGAGCATCTTTTACAGCTGTTACCCAAAAATGCAGTGTTGATAATTAATAAATAGCTGCTCTGAAAATGTCTAAAATTATAGCTCAGTTTTTCTGTTTTGATTTTTTAATGTGGTGTTTTGTTTTGAAATTGTACGTATTTGGAACCTTGATACTACTTGAAACCAGTAACTGGTTTATGTTTACTACTTTTGTTTCAAGTGGTATCAAGGTTTTAAATATGTACAATTTCAAAACTGCATATTTTCTGCCATTCTGTTCAAAGTAAATTTAAATAAATACCAGAGAAAGTCAATGGAGTGACCAGTGTCTTCCCCAGCTGTATGCAACATAAAGTAGTTCCTTGCTCTCCCCCTGATGTTTCCTGTCAGATGGCTGACACTTTTTTGTCGCTTTCGAGGCAGAAAAAAATTCACCTGTATTGAAATACTTTTAGTTGCAAATAAGTCCCGACATGGCAACTAAGTGTTTTCTAGACAGTCTGTATTGCCCAAAACAGAAAGTTGCATGTAGGATTTTTTAAATTAATTTTTAACATTTTTGAAAGGTAAGTTAAAAAAAACAAACAGACACTAGAAGCAGGGGCGCCTTATAGGGGGGAAAAGTAATGACAATTCTAAGGGCCCCTGACCGACAGGGGCCCTCCACAATTAATTAATTTAATTTATTGTTCATAGAAATTAAAAAAATAATAATTGGGGCCCTGTCAATTACAAAATAGATCATATTGTATTTTCGAAGATTGTTTTTAGCAGTAAAAAATTTCTGTTACCACTCCCAGACCAAAAAACACACATCCATATTTGCCCTGAACCTCCCTGGATCTGCATGAAATGGTTAATTTCTGCTTGGAGCTTGATGGTGACGTGTTCAGCAGCAGTCAGTAGAAAAAACGAATGACTGTGGCTGTTGCTATGCTACTAAGAAAAATTATAAAATCAGGTTTTCAAAATAAAAATAAAAAAATAGAGAGAGGGAGAGAGAAAAAAAGACAAGAGTGTCAATTTATAACCCAGTTTTTCTCCGAGAGGTGGGTAGATTGTCTTAGATTATCAACCATTTAGCATAGTTAGCTTAGCTTCAGACTACTGTTTGCCTCCATTTCACTAGCATTTAATGATATAGGAAAAATATTACCAAGATATTAATATATTTGACGTGTCCCTTGTACCTTTTACCACTTAACAGATGAGTCAGTCAGCAGCAGCTCTAAACCACGTCCCTCCTGACCCGCCCTCTCCTGAGTGAAATTAAAGCTGCAGTATGTAACTTTTATAAAAAAAATGTTTTTCACATATTTGTTAAAACTGTCATTATGTTGTGACAGTAGACTATGGTATGACAGAGATAATATGTGAAAATCTATTTCCTCTGCCTTCTCAAAATGCTAGAAACAACCAGTGACAGGAGAGTTTTAGTGCTGTCAATCACAATCTCATGTAGCTGCTCATCCTTCCTCCCCCTCGCTCTGTGCTATGCTGCAGCTAGCATAGCCTGTTGTAAATGCTTAGTCTAGTTAGCATAGCTTTTGACTAAACTGAAAATAATTGTCCAATAAATAAAATTATTCAATTGGGTGAGATTGTCTCAAGCCTCATCTGTAGCGGGTCTGTGTGCCTTAAAGGTAACTTTTCAAGTGGAGTTATTGCAATCTTATCTTAAAATAATGGTCTTAAATTCAAGTTGACCATTTTGATCACACTGGTCCCAACACACATAGACTAAATCCTGCATGAGAGTTTACTAATGACTCAATTTAAAAATATGACCATATGATATATAACATTCTCTACTGCTTCTCTAGTAATGACACCTACAAGTAGCCCTGACATTGTGCCTTTAGGCCTTAGCTGACTTGCTAACATACAGTATTCAATTAAATCTCAAAACAAAACTTCTTGAATGGATGCTTTGTTGATTTTAATTTAACTGATTTGTCTCCCAGGGTACATGTATTGCTCACAACATGTTTTATATTACGATTGACATTGAAATATAGCTATTAGCAATCATGTTCCTGTTTTTTTATCTCCAGCAAATAAGAAAAAAATCACACTAAGTAAAAACTGGACATCTAAACTTCATTGCTTAAAGATTAAGACTTTATCAATGTTTTAGAGAAGAGTGGAGTTTGTATTTGGTGTGTAATCTGCCTGGAACATCAGCATATGTTCTCTGGAAGGAAGGGAAGGATTGATGAAAGATAAAAATCATATTCATCAAATGGGAGGATAAGAGAAAACTAACATGTTCAGGAATTAGAGAAAACATTTAAAAGTTGTAGGAAGCCTCCCAGGAAATCCTTTGCAAAATATGTAAATTATTGACATAGAAAACAGTAAAATAAAGCAAGACCGGTTTGTCACTGGACAAACAAGTCAACAATGCATGCGCACACCCACAACTAAGAACGAGACCAATCAATATGACAGCCATGTTTTTGGACTGTGGGAGGAAGCTTTATCCAGGGAAATACCACGAATGCACCGGGAGAACATGCAAACACTATGCAGACCCCAAGACAGCATTACAGTACTTTTGCCTTCTTGCTGCATTGCAACAGTGCCTCTGTGCAGTCCCTAGTATTATGTGTTATGACTCCAATATGCATTTTACAAAATGTACAAATTTATTGATAAAACTAAATCTTTTCTGGCAGTAAAACAGATTTTTCAATGGATTATAATAGTGCATTTTCTAAAATAAGTGTGAGCTGGGTCCCCGATTGACTTGATGCTTGGTCCTGTTTGATCCAGATCGGAGCTTTTGGTATATACTGACAACTAAAAACAAACCATCATCCGAATGCTTCAAAACACCTTTCTTGGATAATCAAAATGAATGATTAATGACTCACATTTGCTGCTTAAGATAGATGAGTTGGACTTCTCTTTTATATGATTGAAGACTGCTCAGTTGCACCACACGCATGGGTGCATGCATGAAAATTCAAATTCATACAAACATTCCTCAACATGGTACTGTTTACTGTAATTAGTATCAGTCCATTTGCAACCCACTGACCCAGGGTGACCCACCAGATCTAGGTCAATAGGGACAAGCTGCACCACAGTGGAGACGGTTGGGGATCAAGGTAAGGCAGGCCATCCATGTAAGAATGCATTGTCATGTGTGCCAGTGTAAGCGGGGTGGAGGATGGATGTCTGGGGCTGAAGTGTGTGTGTGTGTGTGTATGGCCAGGTGTCTGTTGGCAGGTGACAAAGGCTGGTGTGCAAACTGTAAGCGTTTCTGTGCACGTGTGGGACTTGGTGGCTGTGTGAGCGTACTCCTCATTGTGCTGGACTTCAGAGGCCCAAGCGTCTCCTGCTTCCTCTCGGAGGCAGCGGGTTAAAAATAATGTGGTGTGCAATGAGCAACGGGGAGCAAGGCGCAGACAGCAAGGAGCCAGAGCGTCACACATACACACACCCTCAGCTAATCACACTTGCTCACCCCCACACGCACACACACACTGTACAGTAGTGCTCTATGGATTTTTTCCTGTTTTATTGGTATCTCTCTTACAGACCAAAGATCCTCATATACACTATCATACACAAACAGAAAGGATTGTCATTCAAATCACTCACACTTCATCCTTTATTTCAGAACAGATAGAAAGCAGATTTAACATCTGCTTAGACCTTTTTATTTTCATGTTTTATAAATACTTAATACTCCCACCTCATTTTGCTTCTGAGAAAAATTAGTTGCTCAGAAGTTTTTTTTTTTTTATTCAATAAATTCCACTGAATAAAGAAAAAACAGACAGCTCACTGATTGATGAACTGCACATTGATTCTTGATCTACAAATAAAGATACATTTAGTGACACAAGGTGGCACTGGGATCTTGCTGGTGACCAAGTAAATCTTTGACTCCGGCGTACCATGTGCATGTTTACGCTGACTATCAGAAAATTATGAAGAGAGCACCAATGACTCACAGGTAAATGTCCTATCGCAGCTTTCTTCATATCTTTCTTGTCTACCCCTCCCTCCATCGCGTGAGGAAGCCAGGGCGGCAGCAGTCTCTCTCCGCCCTGAGATAAGCCTGACTCCAGTCAGCCCTGCGCACCTCCTGTCATCTGTCTGGTCTCCTTATCAGCTGGACTGTGCAGAACAGTGGTGTTGACGCTCTAATTAAACCCATGCTTTCTCACCTGGCCCCAGCACACAAGTGTCTTTGATCTACAAGTAGAACTTTTTGCTACATAATCTTACAAAAAGTTCTGTAGAAAATTGTTGAATGTTAAAGTTAAATATATTTGTCTGCTCTCTATGGGAAAACCTGAAGATGTTTCCTTGAAGATTGTGTGAAATCATTTTTATAACCAGAAGAAATAAATCACACAACAGTGTTTATGTACACTGTGTAAAAAGTTAAAATGTTTAATAATAAATTAAATACATTTTTAATCCTGCTTTTTAAGTTATGATCACCAAAATTATAAAAAATTTTCCCAAGTTGCAGAATAACAAACTTTTTTTTGTTTTTAGAAATATTTTATAAAACTCAGTTTAGAGGTTAACACACATTTCCTTACACTTTGGTAATATTTGGTGGCCTTTCAAACTGTATAACTCAAATATTTTGAGTATCTTCCCACAAACTTCTTGCCGTAGTTTAGAATTTCTGCCCGTTCCTCTTGACACACAATTTCAACTTCACATGTCTTCATTTGCACTAGAACACCATTCTTAGACCGGGTAAAAGCTATTCAGTTCTGCCTTATTTCACAATTAAAGTCCAGTCTTAATCTGGCTGGAGGGGGGCTAACTGGCTGATTGACCATTACCATGTCCAGACTGTGTTCTCTTATGATGGTGCCAAGCTGAGTTTATGATATGTACAGCTCTATTATGCTGACTTGAAGAGACACAGTGGCTACTGCAACACCAGACACTTCAAACAATGATTTGTATCTTTTAAGGTGCATTTCTGCTGGTGTGTATTGAAAATCTTGATAGAAAAAATTATTACTGTTTGACAAAATTCTTTTAGCACTTTTCTTAATAAAGCGGTATACCAGGGACGGCCATACTACAAAATTTTTCTTCAAATTTATGTGATGTTGGTGTATACAAAGTGGGAGTCATGTTCTTTTGACTCATGCATTTCAAAGATGAATTTTCACACCTTTCAGTGTTCTTATCAGTGCCTCTGACCTAAAGCAATTAAATCACCTCCATAGAGAAAAATCAATATTCACAGACTTAAGCCATGACCAACAGGTTACATGGTTCCAGCCATTAAGGTAAGTAAAATGGTCTATTTTGCCTCAATTCAGTGTATCTGAAACAACATATGCCTGATAAGGAGACTCTGATAGAGGTCTGCAGAGACACTTGAGGAGAGGGTTGCACACAAAAGGTATACTCATAAATGTTTATAGCGCACCATTAAACTTTGCTTAGATGTCGGATGTGTCAGTCGCTGATAGCAGAGCCCTGTCAGTTGATTTATGGCCTTCCTTGAAATTGCCTTAGTGACGCCTGGGAAGGATGACTAACCAACTCAGGTAGGGTCAACAAGCTCAGACAGTCAGATAAGAGAAAGGCAGACACAAAGACAGAGACAGATAGCCCCTGGGATGGACAAAAAGAATGAGGGTCGCTTCATGTAAACATGGCAGACATCTCTTGATCTGCCCTGAAGACACAAGACCAGCCGCAAGCTAGTTTATCTGATGATGCTATTGTTTATCCCGATTTGATATGGAGGTCATGCAAGTTAATATTTAACATTATCAAATTAATTTGAAAAACTTCTTTTTTTTCCCTAAAATACTACATCAGTCATCTATTTTAAGTGTCTTTCGGTGTGTTCTTGCTGGCAACAAAAAGCTCTAATGTGGCATTTATCCAGCATGATGTCATTACACAGAGTGTGTCCATCTTTTGCACTTTCTCTCTCCTAGTTGAGATGTCAAGCCTCAACACCATTTGTCTCAATCAGCTGCCACAGCTTCCATTTGGCCTGTGCACCCATTCAATATTGAAACCAGCAGCTTCTAGTTCAGACATTAAAACTTGCACACACATGCAAACGCACCCAACCAGCAGCGCACCAGCATGTCTTGCAGCCACACATCCCACCATAATGCCATTTAGTATAATAGCTCTGCGAGCAAATAGCAGTTAACTGTGTTAACGTCTGAATCTGGTTCACAATGCCTATGTGAGCATCTGTCATCTTTATCAATAAGCTGAGGGTCTGACGCGAATCTAATTTGCTCCCCAAACCTATTGTTCCGATGTCATCTTAATCTAGATCCAAACACAAGCAGTCAGTGACAATAATGTCACAGGTGCTTCTCCTGTCCTCTGACCTCAAAGGTATGTGTGTTTGCAGAGATGGACTTTCTCTTCTCCCAATTAAGGTACAATGAATCTTGTCAGCGCTGCCCTGAGCTGAACCCTGGCCATAAAAACAACACTAATTTTCAGGAGGTGAGTTAGAATTTTTTATTTTGTTGGGAGATTGGGTGGCATTGATGGTTGCAGAGCTGGGTCTTCCCCCTGACACTGACCTGCTGACCTTCTTGACCTCCGAGGTGGCTTGGACAAAGGAAGCCTTTCCCTTTTAATTCTGCCCAGGGAGCGTTATATAGGACCTGACCCTGTGCTCCTCTTAACCTTTTGGACCTCTAGCCTGATGTCCATGATTTAGGGCAAATTTCATTACATGCATTCTCCGGATGAGACTGTTTGCTAAGAGGATACGGCAAAGTCACAACTCAGCCTGATTAAAATGCCAGGTATGGCAGACAGACAGAACACACACTCAGATGACCAAAATGCATGATTCGTGGAACTGTAACAGCACATTATGAATTGATGCAGAACAAGTAAACTATTATATTGTGCAAATGAAAGGGTAAAGTAATACAATTCTGTAGACTTTATAGGGAGCTATAATATACCAGGAATGGTGCACATGCTAATGCAAATGTCATTCAGCAGTTTGCAAAGGTATTCTTAGCCATTCTATCACATAAAAAGGGTTTGGTCTAAACCATTCAATTGCAGCTTTACCTAAATGCTGAAGCTCCTTGTTCTTGTCGACTCTTACAGCTGTTAAAATTTGAGGTATTTTTGTATTGCTATCCATCTTCCCATGAACTCTAACCACCTTCCCTTTATCTGTTGAAGACAAGCCTCTATGCACAATAATGACACTACCACCATGTTTTGTCATGGGTATGGTATTTTACACCACTCTTCCTTCAGTCCAAAAGTTTCAATATTGGCCTTACCAGTTCACAGTACATTCTTCCGCATGATTGCTGTTTCAACCTTAAAATATATATGACTTTCTTTCAACAACGGTTTTCCCCTTGTCATGAAGGACATTCAAAATCTTTTTCTAAGCTTTGGATTCCTGTGGCTCCTCAAGAGTTACAGACTGAATACAAATGCAAATCCCATTTTTAAATTTTTTTAATTCTAAATAATTTTTTAAGAAATGTATAATTTTTTTCTTAACTTTGCAATTATGGGAACTTTTTCACAGCGTGTTCCATAAAAGCCTCATTACTATACTGTTCAAGTCACTGCACATTTTAGGTATTTGCAAAACAGGCTTTCATATTATGGGAAATCTAAGTGGTATACAGTTATATTCTCATTCTCAATATGCATTCAATCACCCTCAATGCATATAACTCAGCAGGGAAAGTTTGTAACATCCAGAAAAAGAAACAGAACACAGGTGCCAACAGTGAAGGAGACAAAGGATAAGTGAGAAGTGTAAGACAGGAAAGACTCTTGAGGGCTCCTGCCACAATTGGCGCCTCGTCCTGTGTGCTGTCTACCTGTCTCTCTCCCTAGTTGCCATGTTCTTGTCAGTGTTGACACCCTGTCAACCCCACCTAGCTGAGGGCCTGTAGGTAGTAGGCAAGCAACTGTGGTGGAGGTACACAAAGCAGGCAGTCTGAATGGGAATGACTGGGCTTGGCTCTAATGGAGCCAGCCTTCCAGACGCACACAATAGCGAGGCCTGAGGCCGGGGCCTGTAACTTGAAGCCTCGGCCTGGTATTTTAAGAGGCCTGAGTGGCTCTGGAGCCAGTTGTCAATCAATTGGCGTGCACAATCAGGCAAAAACAAGACTTGCCTCAGTGGAAAAAAAAATGAGATGTTGACAGGATAGAAAATATTGACAGAAACCCTTTAAAATGAGACTCACATTTTTTCACACATTCCTGAAGCCTGCGCAACAGACTCTTTTCAACGTAGGCTTTCTGATATCAAGTACATTAATCAATAGACAACGTAGTTCTTTTATTATTATTACATTCACTTGCATCATTTTATAATGAGGGAGAGTATATCTCTCTCCTCTATCCTCTTGCTAAAACTGAAGATGTGGCAATGGTACTCTAAAAGATGGATATCTTTGAGAGTAGAAAACTGCAATAATTGTTGAGGCCCTGCATTTTTTTTTTTTTTTTGGTTGTTTCTTGTGCTGACTGTTCTTTATTGTCAGTCAGTGTGTTGTTGTTATTCTGCCTGTTCATTTGTGTCTGCTATGCAGTTTGATTTCTTGGTGGTGTTGCTGATGATAATTGTACTATGCAATCTCTTCCTATATCTTTTCATCTCTAACATTGGAACATGTAATTCCAAAAGTTTATTTACAGCTAGAAATAAAGAGAGGGACAAAGTGTGTATAGCTTTAGTTATGTTGCATCAACATGTGTCTTGGACCATACTCTGCTCCTACTAGAGTCAAATTCAGGATTGTCTCATGTGAGTGAAGAGCTGAGCACACCTAAAACACTCCATTGCATTATATGAGGAAAGGAATGGATCAGTTTTCTTTTAAGTGGGGTTGAACACTGTATAAACGAGCAATCTTACCTGCATTAAAGGGATCATTCAGAATTTCTGCAGTTAAGTTCTGTTTAAAGGTTATAAGGAGTCAATATCTTATATGCAGTAAATAACGCTTGTATTAAAAAACGCCAACATTGGCAGGTCCCAGAATCTGATGCCAATATCTAGCTCAAAAAAGATACAGACCAAATGTGACGTCTACCTTTTTCAAACAACTGTGATCTAAAGAACTTGCTGCATGAACTGTGAACCGTGTCTTAAAGAAAACATCTTTACAGTAAAAATTGGTGTGACACAACGGTGGTTTAATATAGAAATGTAACTGTTTAGAAGTTTTGAGCAAGTTTGCATCAATCAACTTTTTTCACTCATGCTGATACAGATATCTAGTCAATGCTGATGTGAAACAGAAAAAACAGTGCTGAATTCTTTATTTTTAAACACAGACACAAATATTCTAAATTAGAAGTGTATTTCATAGCTCTGCACCAGTTCAGCATTAAATACACAAATAGCTTCACAAGCTTGGTCAAACATGTAAAATCAGCACAAATTACTTGTTTTTCGGTCAGTGCAGTAAAAAGTATACCAGGCAATGTTAAATATATAATAAAGACATGGAAGCTGACAAAACAATAGGCTAATTACCATTGACAAACTTATAAAAAATAAACTGAAACAACCCTGTCAAATGGTTCAGAAAGTGCAATCAGGAATTCTAAATATGATGTTATATAAGTAATAGCTCGGAGCACAAAGCATAGAATTAACATTAATAGATCTGCCCTTATGGATCGGGCACATTGCCACCAATACTCGATTTAGATTTTTTTTTCAACACAGATACAGATATTAATATCAGATCGGTGCATTGGTGCAGATTGGAGGTTCCTTTAATCCTACAACAGACTTTAAAATTCCAATGTCAAGACAAAAATCTTTTTTCTGGAAGATTTTGATGACTTGAATGGACAAATAAATGTATATTAAAAAAAAGTTGGTAAGAAATAGCATCTTAATAATACCATTATTTATCATTTTCCTTAATAAATAATAGTTGTCTAAATGTAATCGTGCTTTTATTAAACTTTTACTTAAACCGTCAAAGCCCTGCTGGTGATATGTTGGCTATCTGGAGACTGGACACAATATGTTGCGTGAGCCCAGAGACACTTGAGCTGGAGGTGTCTGAGATTAAAAACATGCAGGTCTTGACTGAAGTGTTGCAACTCTTTCTGCCAGCAAGATGGAGATTAGAAGTGACCAGTGGTACCATCAGAGCGCGGTGCCTGCCACGTGTTTGTCAGTGAAACATGCATCCAGACACATCTGCAAGCACTTGACGGGGCCTTTTCCTGCCGCCCTGTTTCTGAGGGGTCTGGAAGGTTGACACGCCGATGCTGACCTTATTGTGCCCCACCTGTCACTTAACCTTTATGTTAGATGTCAGTTCTCCCTGCCACTGTCGTTCAATCGCCCCAGCCCTGATGCCAAACACCATGCACTGTTTAAATAGTGACCTCAAACTTCAGCCTGTGAAGAGAAGCAGTCACAAAGCAGCCAACAAGCAAATGAAATATTCCCTTGAAGTTAACTGCAGAGGTGCTGAATTTGGAGTGATAGCAGCATGAGAAATAAAGAAACTAGTGTGTCATGTTGGAACAAGGGCTTCATGTTAACCTCTCTTTGTTATAATTAGAAAAAGACCCCCCCTACCCTGCCTCATAAAACTGAACAGGAAATTGTGAAAACTACTACTTTCTCACCCAAAGCAGTTATGTTCCTCAGTCTTTGAAAGAGCAAGGGTGAGTGTGATAAACTGTTTAAAAAAGTTTACATTTTCTTTGCCTCTGGAGCCTTAGAAACACAAGCTCACGCTGTATAAATCTGTCAGGGCTACAGGGCTGAGCATATACAGAGTCTTGATTTACACTTTCCAGATGCAGGATTAAGCTTCGGCGAAGCGCTGGAGCATCATACACATCGTGCTCCGTTCGTTGCCTGGCTCCCCTTTGATGAAAATCTCTCCTGCTTTGATGCCGACCATTAAGATTCCCCCAACAAACAAACAAAAGCTCAAAAGACAGTCATACATAGACTTTCAGGGTGGTATGCGCTAACAATGAAACACATCTGTCCAGTTTGGGTTAGACAATGTATTTTATGATCGTACAAGAGAAATTCCCAGCTCATGAAAGCAGGAGCACATGTCAGAGTCTGACTATATGAAGATTCCCCAATGGTTCAGTACAATAAGACATTGTCGATTATGAATTCATACATTGCTTCACATTTGTCTCCTGAGTGAACTTGCATAATGACACATTTTAGAAACAAAAGGCTTACAGAGAGGAAGAGAAGGCTTGTACTGCAGTGTGTGTGCGTGCGTGTGTTGGTGCGCTCTGGCTGATGTGGTGTAGCCACACTCCTACTTCCTTAAGGGTTTAGCCAGGGGTGCGTAAACAGTGATCCTATGGTGCTGGGCGGAACAATTCAGTGTCAGAGAAAAGGTCAGCCATCGCTGTTGAGCTCCATCGGGTCAAAGAGAAACACAGACAGAGAGAGCAGGCTAAAGTGGTGAGGGCCCGGAGAATATGTTTCCAATAGACCCTCGTCAGGCTGTGTTAGCATCTGTGTACAACACGTGCACCACAGGGATCATGACCCTCCACTTCCCTTTCCCTTGTTCTCCCCAGTGGGCAAAGCAGCCCTGCAAGGTCACCACAGAGCTGAATGGGGCAGAGGAAGGCACAATATAAACTGACTCCCAGCAAGCACCTTCCCCTAAACAACCAACCCCTCCTCTCTCTTTCAACACACAAATATGCATATACACCCCCTGGACATTTCTAGAGAGGAGAACACCAGAGAGGTCCTACCCCATCCCTGCCAGGGTCACTGACAGCCTGCAAAATCACACCAGAGCCCAAAGTATCAGGCCAGAGGGAATAAAGCAGGCAAGGGCCACACACATATTTCCTCAATGGCAGTGCATGTGTGGGATTTATGTTTCTGAAACGGAGCAACAATATGCAGTTTGTGTGACAAGTCATTGTTTGGATGGCACAACGAAGTCAGAGGTTTTGCAACACAGACTGAACACAAAGGCCTCATGACGAACTAATAGGATTACAGAGAAAGTAAATATATTGTTCTTTAGATTACAAATTAAAAGCATCTTTTTGAGTCCAATTTAAAGTAAGCATTATAGTTAAGGTGGTTCATTTTTGCCACAGCACTCAAAGAAACAAAGAGTGTCTTGAATATCCCTGGAACCATTAAATATTTAACACTTTACAAACTTTAATATATTTTATTGGTCTTTTTATGTGTAAGTCCAAGTAATTCTTAAAGAATATGTAAAACTCTCAACTCTGGGAGATTATCAATGTTTTTATGAGGCAATTGTGTTTATTCTTATGTATTTCATAACTGACTCATCTCATTAAAGCAATTTGCCCTAATTGGTAAAGAAAAACAAAATATCCAAGATGTATTGGAGATATCTGTATTTTATTTGTTTGCTATTTCAACGTTCAAAGTATTGGACTTTCTAGGGTCCTACAATAATTCAATCTGGATCAGAATACAAAAGATTACCACACGTTTCCAAAATGTTTAACATATGACCAAAAACATATCATTCCGCTTCACAGAGGGAAAATAATTATTAATTAAAATGCACTACCTCCTTTAATTAGCTTGTTTGTGGAGGAAATGAAAGGGAAGGAAGCCTAATCGAAATATGTGTTTTTTCTCTAATACATGGCCATAAAAATAACAGGAAGGGCTGGAGGAGGGCAGGAGGTAAAAGAGAAAGGAAAAACATTCCAGGCTAATTTAAATACAGTCTTATTAGTCTAATGACCACAGTCTGTGATCACTACTCATCACCATTAATGCCACAACTCTCTCGTGCTTTGATTGCCCAAGGCTTGGCTTTTTCTCCCCCTTAGCCCACATTCGGCTGGGGAACCAACGCATTTTCCCTTCCGCTACACATGAAATGTGACATGAGGACGCTAATACATGTGGAAAAGGGATGGAAAGCAGGGATGTGAGACACTCTGAGCTCCTCCTTTCACGGTTAATGACATGACGTGCTGCACGGAAGCCAAAACCTCCACTCTTTTTAAAAGCCATCAGCTCTGAGGCATGTTTCTATTAAGGAACACTCCTAAATGTTATAATAGGTGGCCCTAACGAGCTTTGGCCTCGCTCTCCTATCTGCCTTCTTCAACTACCATATTGGCCGCATTGCTGATGCTTATCAAAATGATGAATGCGGCATTAAGTTCAAATGAGTTGGAAGATTGGGAAAAGGGGGAAAGCTCGTGTTTATCATTGCATGATTTGGTCCTGTTTTCTGCTTCACATTGCACAAAGACTGCTTGTTATTTTAACTGCATGTTTTTCTGAGGTCTTCAATTGTGTAATAAGACTATAATATATGAAAAAACATGCTATCCTTATGTGGATCGTTTGGGAAATTGAGGAAAAAATCCGTTTAGTGAAAGAAAGATGAAGAGAGAGAAGAGTAACTGTTGTGATTGGCTAGAAAAATGAAGATTCTGGCCACACAAAGAGGATCACATGGCTCAACTACGTAGACTGTTTTACTTTAACATTCATTTTGTGGAATATTCCCCCTCTCTCACAACACACGCACGCAAATAGTGCCCTTTAACCCGTCCATCTTTTGATAAGAATGAGTTAAAGGTTTTACTCATCAGTGACATAAATACAGTATTGTGGTGAAGTTGAGCTATTAATAATTTTTGACACATTTCTTGAATTAATCTGAATCCTCTTTAAACCACACTGGGACAAAATTAAACAGACGGCCCCAACTACATACAGGCACCCCACTAATATTTGTTCATGTCGTCATGATGTTGTCACTTCCACAGTTCTCATTTAATAGTGTTCTTAGGCTTCAAAACTCGCCCCGACTCTTCTAAACAGGCCTAATATCAAAATTTAACTTTGAGTTGATCTTTAAATCCTTTTCCAGAAGGCATTTGGCTTCAGTGGGTCACTCTAATATTCAGTATTACTTCAATGCATTGATGTTTTAGAAGGCTTTTTTCTGTTGCTCAGTGATATCCTCTTTGTCAGTGGATATGCAAAACTGGCTTCACTGTGGACTGGGGCATTGGTGATTTAGAGGTTTCCATATTATGACAGACTTGAGCACTGGTGGTTCCTGGATTATTATTTTGTGTCAAATGGGTAAAACTGGAACACGTTTGGGTGTTCCACCGTAAAATAATCTGAAGCACAAATCAAAACCAGACAGGCTCACATTCTGGTTCTAGAAAGCTCCAAGACCTCAACCTTTTTTAAGAATCTGTGGAGTTTGCCAATAAAAATAGTTCTGTGCCAGGAAAGCAACCAGTTTAAATTCATAGAAGCATTGCTGATAGGAAGAGTGGTCAAGTATCCTGCCAGTGTTGTGCTAGCTGTTATTGGCTACTAAAAGTTTGTGTTCCACGTGTAAGAAAATGGGGAACATTTAGCCAAGTATTGGTGAGGGTAAATGTATGTAATAAAATTCATGATAAATTCCATTTTTTTGCACCAAATTCTTGTCTTGAAATGTATTGTACATTTGCATTTTTTAATTATTCCACCATCAAAATATGTTTCAAATTACATTAATGACATTCATACCCCTGCGACAAACTGGCGACCTGTCCAGGATGTACTCTGCCTCTTTCCCGAAACGTTCACTGGAAATAGGCACCAGCACCCCTCCCAACCCCAGTAGGGACAAGGGTGTACAGAAAATGGATGGATGGATGGACATTCATACCCATGATGAGTGTATGTAAACTTTTGTCCAGTCTTATAATGTTATAGTTTTCTCTGAAGCTGTGGAATTTCTTTTACAAATTATATATTTTATTGTTAGAAAGTGCCTTGCTACCAGTTTTACAGCCCTTATACAGCCCACAATAAAGAGGTGTTGTCAAGGGCAAAACCCCAATGAAGGAAAACCTTGGTTTATAATATGACAGCAAATGATGTCTGAAGTCATTTTAAGCCGTGGATTAACTGTTACTGTTATTTGAGCACCACCTGTGTTTCTGCTGCTGCTCTATCCCCAGTTTGTGATAAATCCAAAAGGCCAGTGAACATTAGGTGAAAAAACGAAAGTCGCACGTCTAATGTCAGAATCATGCGGTGTGATTCCACTCTGCTTGACAGAGTGACACAGCTGGCAAAGAAAAGAGCAAGCACAAAGCAGGCAGCGTGTTAAATGACCCCGGGATGTGAACAACCTTGGTGACTGGGGAAGGCCAGCACTAATTAACGCTGGGCAGCAACGTTGGTTGTCAGGGATTGTTGCAGGGGCACAATCCCTAGATTCCACCCCCTAACCCTCCTGTTCCCTTATGGGTGTCCTAGTCACTACCCATGCTACTACCCCAATGAAGACCCTCAGGAGAGCTTTTCACCCCCTCTCACGCCAAGCTCGACCTCACGCATGATAATGAGGGGATGTTTGTGGGACAAGAAAACCGACCCAAACTCTGCCAGTTTTAGCCTGCTCACACCCCCATCATCATTACTGTCAGCTCCTTTAATCTCCACTCCATCACTGAATCAGTGTTCTACTTTTGTGAATATACCACTTAAAAACTCATAAAACTTCAGCTTGTATGAGATTTTTCTGCAAGACATACTTGCATGTTTATGCATGACGGGACTAACATTTTCGCTTCTCTTACACACCGATAGGATCTGGGCTAATTTTGTCTCGGCATGGGTGCTGGAAGTGAGAACAAACCTTGCAGCAAAACATGGCTGCCGATCATTTGAGATTTTGGAATGCTGCCTTTCATACAATGATGTTGCAACAAACTGCAGCTTCTACCACAGTGCTGCGTTCTGAGGCTGTTGCAGCACTAAGGAATTATTATTCATAGCCAGCAGTTTATGGATTAATTTATCACCCACATCTTATTTGTTTCCTTTAATCAAGCCTGGGGGTGTGACTATGGCCTTGGCTGGCCACCAGTTCTGGAGCTTTATTCCTCTTCACACGGCCCTAGTGTTAACGCCGCTGGCCAAGTTCACAGATTTGACTGACTGTGGACTTAATGCTGCTTGCCTTGTTTTCAGCACTTGTCCCTCCAGATTTGCCACCCTGGCTGCACAATTTCCTCCAATTCTAATTATTCATCAGCTCATTATGCCTGTTCCCGGGCGCCTCCCCTAATTAGAGGTGACGTAGGGTTTGGTCCCGGGCTAGCCCCAAGTGAGGGAACCAGTTCAGAACCAGTCCAAAGCCTGCGCTCATAAAGACTGGGTAACTGCCAGCCTCTTCAGATGCATGGGGGTTGTAAACGCTGTCTTGACAGTGTGATGTGACGTGCCTCAACACAGTTTCCTTTTCCTCACACAACACACGCATTATTCACGCCATTATGTTCCATATCTGTTAGCATAACCTCTAGATATTTATAAGAGCCCTCAAACTAGAAAAATTCTTTCTATCGGTGGTGTTATGCATTGCCTGCATGGTGTGACTTTTTTGTTGTTGTTGTGTTGGTTATGGAGCTGTGAAGCAGAAATTGGGAGGCAGGGCCACTGAGAACAATGTCAGTGGGCAGGGTAGAGGAGCGTAAATTATTAAATCATTGTTTCCTAATTAGCATCAGGAGTTGGAGAAAAAAAATCTTGCAAGCAGTGAACAACAGAACTTTATTGTTAATGTGACAGCAACTAAGTCATCACTGAATAAGCAGAACACGAGCAGCTAACAGTCACCAATAAGTGTGATAAGACATTTTTATGTTCTAATGTTTTAAATCGCTTGATCAAGAAGAGTGAACAATTTCTTCTAATACTGATGCATGTCTTTCCTTATAGAATTAACTTCTAGTTCAATGTTTCTGTGTTAAGCATGTGTTTCCTTCTTCCATGTACTCTTAGCTTTTGTCTCCAGTAAATAATGCGTTTGGGTATGTGGTTTTATTTGTGACACTTTATTTAGCATGATTTTTTGTAACATAGCTACCTTTTACTCTATATAATCTTTGTTTTTCTTTTCCATAAAAATTACTTCTGGCTACGCTTAGCTGTGTTTCCTTTTTGAATGAAATCATCGACACGGTCCTTCTGTAAATCCACAAACTGTGTTCTCTTTGATTTTTTTTTCCCATAAGGAGTGAGCCAAGCCCAATAGTTTTATGCTTAGCTGTGGCTCTTTCCTGGACAAGGCCATTGACTGGACTACCTCTGCCTTTAAACTCCATCTGATATGTCTTTCATTTTCATAAAGGGCACACCTGGTTCAGTTTCTCTTTTTTAAAATGTGCTTCTTAAGAAATACACTAACAGAACAATTGCTGCAATCAATTAAAATGGCTCAGATGGAACTCTTGTTGTCAATACCTCATGTTATTTTTTTCCACAGAAAGTACTCCTGGTCCAGTGTTTCTGTGTTTAACTGTGGTTTTATCTTGGCACAGCAATAGGCTGAACTGCTGCTGCTCTTAATTTTTCTGTTTCTCTTTCCCAGAGAAAGCTATCTTGGCTCAGTGTTTTTCTTCCTTCATGAGGCCTATAATAGATCTACTGCGGCCTATGTGTGCTCTTTGTTTTTCTTCCCCACAGAAGGGATGCCTAAACCAATGTTTTGTGGAGGTTTTTCTGTGTCCATTTCCTGCACTCTTAATTCCCAAAGAGGGCAAATAGATGGGTCAAACTGAGTCTAGGTCTACTGCTTAAAGCTAGTTTTTCTTTTGCTCAAGTTAAATAATTACTGCAAATTCAATGGCTTGATGCAAAAAGCTGAGTTTCCAGATAGAGCACTCTTCCAGAGAAGGCCCTTAAACTGATTTTGACTGAATGGGATTATCTTTTATTTTGAATTTAACTGTATGTATGAAAACTAACAGTATGATTAAACTGATTTGATACTGGTCAGTAAGTGTACTTAGGGTGATAGTAAACATCACATTATTTATTCACTGCATTTTGATTATTTCCTGCAGCACCACAGGTAGAAACTAAAGTGGCAACATTTTGTCACCAGGCCTAAATTAATACTTAAATTGAAAGACCTGCTAAAATAAAGTATCTGTGACATCAATGTGAGGCTTCCCTTGATAGCCTTGAGGTTTTTATGTGGCACTTCTATTCATTTAACTTTTCTGCATGACTTTGCTTGTGTGTTTGTTTGCTCAGTGCTTTTTGCCCCTTACCAGACCTGCTATCACTGTTAAGTGTTACTCTCCACCTTCTATTCACCTTTCTCATTTTCTCACACTTCCTACCTGATCTTGTCAACCAGGCCTGCAGTCAGGGAGAGTGAATGAACAATTCCATAATCACACAAACTCATGATGGTGAGCAGAAAGTTTAAGGATGCAAAAGTGAATGCGACATACAGGAAAACTGCACAGACTGATACACTTTTACTCACACTGTCATATGCAAATACAGTATATGTGCATAGAAAAAATGTAACACGTGTATGAGAACAATAGTGCTAATTAAAGCCCTCAGTGCAAGCAAAGAAATATGTAATGCTGACATTTAGTCAAGGGAGATTTGGGGAGATGAGGAGAAATTCTAGCGCTCTGCTTGAGTTGGGCCTGGGGCTGGCTGGCAGACAAAAGGACAGCGGCAGGCAGAGAGGCTGGGATAGAGAGCGGCGGAAAGGTCATCTCCGTGAAAAGGCTAACGTGTCAGTGCTTTTGTTCCTGGCCCTCGGAACATATGTTTGGCCCTCCTCCACGGCCGCCCTGGCTATCAGGATGAAATCTAACCCCCAGCACCCCAAACGCAAGAACAAAACTCACTTAGACAGACAGGCTGATACACCCACACACACACACACACACACACCCCACCCCCACACGGTGGTTATGTTACTATGCCACAGTTGTTTAGGGTAAATGGATGAAAGTTGGACTGAAGGTGTTGCCTTACCAAACTCAGTGCCAGAACACCTGTCTGCTTCTGTGCTCAGAAATCAAGATAAGCGAAAGGTGACAAAAGAGGATAAATGAGCAAGTGTGTTGGCGATGGATGCGCTGTGTGAAAATTGGATTAAGGCCCATATACAAACATTTGCTAATTAATTGACTAATGGCAAAAAATAATTAACTTTAACCATTTTTTTCCCCTTTATAAACTGATAAGACGGCAACCTTGAAACCCACTGAAATTTTAGATGAGCGTACATCATAAGGACAACGATGAGCTGTATCTCACACCTGGAATGTTCTCATTTTCTTCAAGTGTTCACTTTAAATATCCTGAGATTTTAATGATTATGTTCATTTAAAATAATCCATTTTAAAAAGAACCAACAAAAATGCATGTTTTAATCAACCAAACAAGCTCTTTTGCTGATTGGCCAAACAATGTTTGTTAAAAATTATTACTAACATACGTATCTTTTTCCAAAAGTTATCCAGACTTGAAAAATGATACCATAAAGTTCTATATCTTTTCAGACTTTTCAAGACTGCATCAGAACCCCATACAGGTAGGAGGTCCAGGTGGCTGTTTAGTGAAATTTTGTAAGCCTTAACGTACTAATGCTGTTTTGGTCCTGGTTTTCAGTTCTTCTAGATTAGTTATTCTGCTCCCCTAATCTCGACTCAGTTTCTGCCTCAGTCTTGCCCCAACCCTGGCCCCCCACCACCCTCACCCTCAGTTAACCCTTCACACCAATTGCAATGCCGAGCACGATGACCTATATTTGCATGAAGCCTCTGTTGACAGATTGGGTTGAGGAAAAACTCCACCCACTAATCACTGCCTGGTGGTCAGCAAGTACACCTGTCAAAAGAGGTAACAATAAGGCAGCAGCAATAGTTCGTGATGTAGTGGGATCATACTCATTGAAATGATCATTTTCTCATGACTGTAGGGTCACTGGATGGGTAGTTGTGTGCATTTAGGGACTCATCTTCATCTTTTATGTTATAAATTGGGACAGATCAAAGTACTGAAATAAAAGCCAAGCTGGAAATTGTACAAATAAATAAATGATGGTGTGAGAGCAGAGTGAAAATGGCAGCAGAAGATGCAGAAGACAGAAGAAAAAGACGGTGATTAGGCGACAAGAGCAGTTTGATAGGCCCTCTCTTCGCAGTCTCTCTGGACCCTAGAGATGAGCCTGAAAGGAGGTAGGCAGACGACATGGCAGCCTTTCAGCCCACATCAGACTGTCGCCAGCTTCCTTGGCTCACCCAGGAGACCATGGCGTGCTCGTTGAGAGAGCGAACAGATTCATAAAAGCTATTATTGCCCAGATGGTTTGTGCTCTTCTCAGTTCAAAAGCTGTCAGAGCTCAATGTTTGGTGGTAACAAAGAAAACAGAGGAAGGAGTTATAGTACTAGGCAGAAAATAATAAGTTATGATTCATTTTCAGCTCACCTTAAACTTGCCAGGCTTTAAGTAAGCCCTCACATTTTTATGTTTATATACGTTGCATTGCAAAAGCACTTACTACTAGTACATATTATAGCTTTGTACATTTTGTCCTGTTACAACCACAAACTATTTAATTTCATGGGAAATTTATTTATTAAACCAACACAACGCAGC
This sequence comes from Brachyrhaphis roseni, assembly GCA_903066815.1. Taxonomy (NCBI): domain Eukaryota; kingdom Metazoa; phylum Chordata; class Actinopteri; order Cyprinodontiformes; family Poeciliidae; genus Brachyrhaphis; species Brachyrhaphis roseni. The sequence continues at coordinate 42,432 of CAEFZY010045762.1, forward strand.
ACATGATTGTGAATAGAAGTAGAAATAACCTTCATTGTCTCTCAGTGAGAAATTCTGGTGGTGTCAATGTAGAAGGTGAAGTACACATGGTTGTTGTCACGTAATTTGCAATAAAAAAAATCTGAAAATGTAACATGCATTTCTCATGGTATCAGCCACCCATGGGTAGATTTTTTTTTTTCTTCTTTTCTGTCTGAATTAGACATGAAAAGCCAAAAGTCATGATACAAATTTGTATTTAGATTTTGGCCTCAACTTTAAATAGCATGTTATGTCATATATTTTTAGATTTACATAATTTTGTAGAAATCAGTGTTTACTTTGAATTTTGAATATTTCCCCCCCCCAAAAAAAACCCACATTTTGCTGATCATGATTGATTTGTAAAATATATAAGAATAGTACAACATTCAAAGGCTCATCAACTACTTTGTCCCTGCTGAAGAAAAACATTCCCACAAGTTGCCTCCGCTTTCTTTCAGCATGGGGATGGTGTGTTCTAAATGTAAAGTTTTGCCAGGCACTGTATGAAGTGTTTCTGTCTAAAGTCGACAAAGCATAGAAACCTTGAGCACTAATTTTCTGAACAGCCTTCGCTTTGTGTGCTGACCGACGGAGGCGTCTCACAATCAGGGCGTGAAATGCTAAAGAGCTCCCAGCTAACACGTCTGCATGGTGTTTTCTCCCCACTACTGTTCATTTGACATTTAGTAAATCATCACTGCAGTCATGCCCTCAGGAAACACTCACTCTCTTTCTCTCTCACACACACACGCATACACCCCCACATGTGTGAACACACAGCCTTGATGATAACTGTTTATTAGCAAGTTAGGTGACCTGATTTCATCTGGTTGCCAAAATTACAGCATGCAGAGGTGTGTGATAAAATCCCCTGAAGCCTGCTGACATTTCATTCAGCTGATTGTTAAAACAAGAAATTGTAAGCATTTTCTTAAAATAATTTCTAACTGGATTTGACTATTTTTATACCACTCATTGTTGAAAAAGTCTATAATTCATCAGTTTAAATCAAATGATCAAATGTTTGAACACATTGTTATGGTCTACATGAACAGACATTTACTGACAGACGTTCACATATCATAGACAGGTGCTAAACTTCCTCCAAGCTCTTCAATCAATGTTTAGCCAAGGGGATGGGGAGTGAAAGATGCTAAAACCAAAGTGATATAATGGCCATAGATCCGTCTGCTTGCCTCCCATTGCTTTCCCATGTACATGCTGTCAGCAACTTGGTACCTTGAGAACATTTTCAGACATTGACAAGTGACTAAGAGCATTTAAAAACCCCACCAGCAACGTTTATGTAAACATAGACTGGCATGATGTATGTCTGCACATCATGGCAATCTTGACTATTTGTTATGAGGTTTTATTGCATGTTGGAAATATCACTAAGTAAGTCCATCCATTTATCAACCCATTATCCTACACGCTTATCTCTGGTGGGGTTGTGAGGGGTACTGGTACCTATCTCCAGAGGTCAACGGGAGAGAGGAAGGCTACACCCTGGACAGGTCGCCTCCATCGCAGGGCATCACTAAGTAAATTCAAATTCAAAAAACCTTTATTGATCCCAAAGGGAAATTAATTAATTCAATTAAAGAGAATTTTCTCACAGACAAGAAGTCATTGTCTTAATCTAGCAACGACAATAAAATTGAAAGGCCCAGAATGTTTGTTGTACAGTTAAAATATAGTTAACAAGTTTAAAGTTAACTGAATAGTGGCTGCTATTCTGCAGTGGACACAGAATAGTATTTGGAAAAACCATTCCACAGTAAGATGCATTAGTTGTGTTAAGCTATGTGTAGGTGTTTTAAGTTGTTTATTGCAAATCATAAGCACCTTCTAGATTAAAAAGTTTCCCCAAAAACCAAAAATTATTCAGTTTTGAATAATTTTAGGAGCAAACCTATTTTTAAATATGCAGGATTCAAACTATGGCACTTTTTCCTCCTGCCGTTTTTTGAAGCCACACTGCTTGTACGATGCAAAAGTATCCTAGCGAGGGTATTTCCTCAGTTTATCAGCAGGACTCACTTAACTGCTACAACACAGATCACCACCCTCTTAATTAATGCAAATGCAGCAAGCAAGCATTGGACATTGCAGATAATCCTTTGCCTTTGCCGTTATATTGTTTTATCGAAATGCTTTAAGCCCATTGTCTATATGACTAGCTAATAAAGAGCTCTTAATGCCTTGTCTTGCACTCATAGTGCACATTTTCCTTTTAATCCATAAGCTCTTAAGGCGTCCATAACTGCCTTATTCACGTCAGGCCAGAAGTGAAACCAGTAAAGGGTACTAAAGCAACCTTTATAGTCCATACACATTCACACGCACTTAATATCCAAGACTGAAGGGAGGAGAATTGACTGTGTAGATGAGAGCAATACCCCGCAATCAAATAAAGATGAAGCTCAGAAGTGAGACATTTTAATGCTGGCCTTGAGAGCCCTGAGTGGGCAGAATCAATAGAATAAGAAAACATAATATATTTTCCCTTTGCGTATACAATTTGAAGGGCAAAATATACTTTGAAAATAAAATAAGGCCTATAAATTATAGAAATATGAAAATGACTCTTCACTTTTACAATGTCATTGAGAAAACAGGGGAAAACACAGCCACAGTGTCTTTTACAGTGCTGCTTTTTTCCCCATTTTTGCCTTGCAGCCTTTTGGACATAAACTTCAGTGTTTGACAAAGATGTGATATATTCAAATCTTCAAGGTTCCACCTTAACTCTGACCCTCTACCCACCCCAACACCTCATCATCGCTTTGGGGTAGGAGCTGAGCACTCCCTTGTCTTCCTAAGGACAATGAAGCAAAATGTTTTGTTTGGGTTGCATTGCCCTCTCTGACACAATAAGGCTTATCTGGACTCAGATTCAGATGAGACTGAGGGAAATGTCCACGTTCAAACCCCACAGGCAGCATGGAGAAACACGCTGAGGTGGGGACTTAAGAGGAGAGATGCTATGACTCTCACATGGCAAATCTACTGCACCTCCCCTCAGGGTGTACGCTGCATGAGTGTGTGTTGTGTGGAAGTGGGAAGGGGTGGGTTTGGCCATCTCTGCAGCAGTGGAACTAACATGGGAAAGGAACAGACAGAGGGAGAGAAAGAATTGAAGAATAGGTCATTAAAATTATTAGTAAGGGCAGAGGTTGAGATATGGCCATTGCCTCGAGCCTTTGGTCATATTCATAACCCAGATGAGGAATTAAAGTGTAGAGAAACTACAACAGAGAGGAAAATCCTCACATGGGTATTTGAACATGTTTGACACGTTCTTTATTTGCCTTATGTCATGGATAGAGATATAAGAATATTCTACTAATTCAACCTTAGACCATAAAAGTTTGCATCCTTCCATTGTCTTGGCAAATATCAGGGGTCGGATTGCAGGGGCAGCAGTCTAAGCAGAGAGACCCAGACATGGGCCAGCTCCTCCAGGGGAACCCCACGGCATTCCCAGGCCAGCTAAGAAACATAGTTCCTCCAGCATATCCTGGTCCTTGCTCTGGGTCTCCTCCCAGTGGGATGTACACCTCACCAGGGAGGCATCCTAACCAGATGCCCTAGTTGCCCAACTGGCTCCTCTCGATGAGGAGAAGCAGAGGGTCTGCTCTGAGCCCCTCCCAGATGACTGAATTTATCTCTGAGGGAGAGCCCAGATACCCAGGAAATTCATTCTGGCCTTTTCATCTTTTGGCTCAACTCTCTCTTCACCACAACATATTAGTACAAAGCACAAACAGTCACAACTCATCCTACACACATTACTCCAAGCTACACTGTCTTAATGAGTAAATATGGTAAATAGCACTATACCTCCCAAATATCTACATGTTGGCATCATTTTGAACAGCAAATTTAAAGCACTACTTTTTTTATTAAAGACTGTACAAACTCAATAATGAGAGTTGTGAATAAACTCCGTGTATGACCTCTTTTATGTTTGATACTTGCGACTGTTTCCAGATGCAGCATCTCCATCTTGCCCTTTCTAAATCAATCATCAGTTCAACTTCGGCCTCAGGGGACAGCTCCCTTCCCGTCTGGGGATCGATGGCTGTCTGTCTTGCATGCCTTCATCATACTTTGGCAGTGACTATGTGTCCATACACGTTGTGAGCCATTTTTTTGTCGCATGCACATAGTTGTGTAAGGTCCCACATACCTCTATGTAGCACTGTGGAGAGCACAATGATTCTGGCAGTTTTACACTCACATGACAACTTTTCAACACTGTGACCTTTGACATACTTCCTGCTGCGCTGAAATATCCCCTCTTGTTACATTTCAATGGATCAGGAGTTCACAGACTATTTGTCATCGTCCCAAGGGGCTTGAGGAGTATTAAAAAGCTCAAGAAGAGGAGAAGCAGGTTTGTTGTTATAGATGGGCAAAACTGTAAGATTACTATGAGCTTTAATAAGTAATACACTTCAACAAAGCAGTTTTGACCCAGTTTCCACGCAAATCCTGAGTAATTTTCTGATTGAATGCAGGCAAATTAATAAAATACTTAATTTTTATTGGATTTAAATCTTGACGTATTTAAGCAGAGAATGTTCCTTTCACAAAAAGTCCAGGAAGACCGGATTCTAAATCCTCTAATCCTGCATGGATTTTAAAATATTTATTAGGAAAGCTTGCAATGTACTCTACATTGTTTTCATAGGCAATCCGCTTTATGAGATTTTTTTTAATCTAATCAAAATATTCAATTTTTATTTAAAGAGTACATGTTGAGAGCATCACATTTTAAAATTAAATGGAAGAAAAAAAATGGTAAAAGAATCTAAACTAATGGGAGACTCGTAAAGATAATCTTCCATCTACTGATACGCAGTGTTTCAACTTCTTTGAAAATGGGAAGCAAGTTTACATTTTGGTAAGATGGAGTACAGGATGTGGGAACTTCTCCTTTATAGTCTTATTTGTACTGTGCAAAATCTTTTCTATTGAGTATTTAATGTTGTGGATGTATTAAGTTACCTTTAGAGAGCATTTCTCTATTGCTTTGTCAATAGCGGATTCAAGATATTCTCTGACCTGGGGAAATAAAATAAAAACTATAAACAGAATGAAGCTGAGCATCAATGCATTCAATAATCTGCAAATATCAATATTCTATTGCACACAACAACAAATACAGTACCTTTCCTAAGCCACAACCCCCATTAAAATTGCACCTGTGTGCATTTCTTTTATCCCAGCATGTGGTCATGGTTCAAGTAAATATAAATACAGAGATTGATGTGGTGCAGAAAAAGGGAGACTGTATGCATTTGAACGGACAGAGAGCTCCTCAAACAGAAGGGCTAACAAGAAGAAGGCACACCAATACTGTATTAATTTTTCATAACATCATGCTCAATACAAAATGCAATAAGTGTTTCTTGTAAGACAACTCCTAGGCACTTATAGCACTTGAGTATGCGGCAAGGTTCTCCTCTGAGGTCCAGATTGCGTGTTCGTCTGATTTCCGTGGTGGGATGATATCTGATGCCCAAGATCTTCGGAGTGTATAGAATACTGTATACACATGGTGTGATCTGAAACCACCAAGGATGCCTCTGTTTCATAGTCACATCATAATGAACATTAAATATTTAACTCAAAATTTAATATTTAAACAGGCAATCTTAAATAAAATGATTCAAAAAATATTTAGAGTTCAGATTTTTTTTTGTAAAGTAATGCGACATTAGAACAGCATGAGGTTATACATTTTTGCAAAAACTTTATACCTATGCATTTAATTTTCTGAAAGGATTAATCTGTACAGTGTATTAACAATATTTTTATTCTCATTTAACTTTTTTTCACATTTTGTCATCTAACCACCATGTCCCTTCAAGCCAAGTGAATCTGGAAGCTGAAGAACAATTTTAAAATCTTGGAACAAATTAACAGTTGGATTTACGCTTTAGGTTCTACAGTATGAACCTTGATCTAAACCAATTTATGATTTTTTCTGGTTATATGTTTAGAGTTGTTCTCCTTCTGATAGGCAATCATCTGCTCTCCTAACAGTGTCCTCCAGGATTGCCCTTTATTTAGCTTCATCTTCCCATCAACTCTGACCACAATATATTCAAAAACATTTATCGTTGTTCCTTCTATTCATAATTATGTGCTGCTTTGTCTTAGTTTCAACTGTAAAACAGAACACCAGATCACACGAATCATTTATAATCAGATCGATAGTACAAAGAATAAACAGCAGTAATCTCATTGTTTCCAAGATTTACAAAGATGAACAGCTATAATTCCCAGTAGTTAAGCAACTTTTTCTGAACCAATCCACCTTGTTGATAGTAAACTTTTAGTTTCAGCATGAATTTAAATTTAAAGATAATAACTATCTTTAAATTTAAATTTAATGCAATTGTTCCAAAGGATTAAAATGAAAAACTTCATCATAACGAGAATGTATAGCCAGAAACTAGCAAAAAACAGGATCACATGAGAATTGATGAGACTAAAATAAACTCTGAAGCACATGAATTAAAATTAATATATTAGGCCACACAAATATTGTAACTTAGTTTATGAAACCCACTTTTCCTACAAAACAGGAGTATGTTTTGAGAGGATATAATTTCTATAATTTTAACTAAAGGCTGCAACAACTTTACACCTAGTAACCCCAATTCATTTAATCTTAGCAAACTGTTTTTTGCTAATTGATTCAAATCCGAAGGAATTTGAGTAATCTCACAATTTGCACAAGTCAGCTGTATGCTTGGGAAGGCCTTTGAAGGGAGGGAAAAGAGGGACATTGACATGCAAATGATTGTCTTGAACTTTATTGAGCGGGTACATTTAAGTTAATTTGCCGTTGGGAGTGGCTAATGGAAGTAGGCTCCTCCAGTAACTCTTAAGGAGTCAATCCACCTGATTTAGAGGAAGCAAGTGCATAGATCTCTTGATTGACAGAGCTGTTACTCTTTGTATGGCAACTGATGGACGGAGAGGAAAAATAAGAAGATGGGAGGGAGCTTTTTCAGTAGGTCTGTGTTCTCCAGCATATCAGGACACTCATGTATGGTATATTAAAAAAAATGTTAGCAATATCCAGGCAGGAGAAGCAGCCAAGTGTTGTTTTAAAGCCTTCAGGGTGAATCATAAATGTTGCAGGTGGGACTTTATGAAAAATGCAATGCATACACTCCTTAGCTAAAACAGAGTACTGATGTACCTCTGGGAGTGAAGTATGCTGTTTTACCATCATGCTAGGATTACACTCAAGGCAAGGAATGAGCTTGTCCAGGATTACACTGTTTAAAGCAGAAACTTGTTCAATTTTGTAGCTGGAATTTAATTTTTCAACTGTATTTGCTAAGTCAGTTTTTGATTTTGGTTGCATCACTGTAGGCCCAGGGTGGTACAGAAGATTTGTCACAATTAACAAGGCTACAGGGATTTTGTATTACTTAAAGCCTAGTTCACACGTAGGATTTTAAAATTATCAACCAATTTTCAAAACCTGAGAGCCTACACACGTGAAGATTAAAAATATAAAAGTATAAAAGGGTTGATTGTACCATTTATGGTGTTCAGCAACACGCAGGAGCAACAAACCAATTTCACTCACAAACATTAAGTTTCCAGGCAGTAAATTACGTAAAATCCTGCAACACCATACATGAATTTAGAGTAAACAAACATGGCAGATGATTTAGAGACATTGGCGGTAGTTTGTGGAGTTCTCTTAAGCAATTAAGAACATTACAAAAAAACCCCAAAAAAAACGCATTGCATAAAAGAGGTGCTCTATTTGCTGTACGAGAGGTGAGTTGTTCTGCTTTTTCGTCATTAACCTGTGTTACATAGAGTTTAGATTGTTTTCTGTTTTGACATTTCATTTAGTTTCACCAGTTATATTATTTAAAGTTTTAGTTGTTTTAATGATACAAAATATTTGCATGCATTTGACTAGGGTCAATGTCAAGCTCTGGCTGATTGAAGCCATTTTATACATTCATTGACAATTCTTATGTCAATGATTTGATTATAACTCATTGACCTAAGTTAATAAATTTTATTACCTAGATTTTAACACGTTAAAAATCAATCTCAGATTTTTGCATGCCAAGGTTCCAATGGGAATTTTGTATTCACAAGTGTATACTGTGCCCATAAAGCTGACGCACAAGAGGCATCCGCAAAAAACAGCAATGAATTACGAAGCTGCTTCTCTAGGCCCAACTTGCTTAAATTTTTGAAGTAAGTTAATTTTTGCTTAAAAAAAAAAGGGACACTGGTGTTCAAGTTGGGCTAAAAGAAGTTAGCCGATCACCAAAGCTTTTCATGCCTAAAATATCATCTCAATACACAGCATGTTGCAACAAGCACGGACGTCCGCAATCATGATGTCGGCATCCACAGTCCACATTTCTAAAAAAAGGTATTTTTTCAAAGAAGTTACATAAATGATCAGGGGTTCCTGAAACACTTGAAAACTGAGGGATAATCCTTTGCTCAAATGTCTGTCAATAATTTAGCAGCAGAAAGGGTCTGTGAATTGAGAATGCAGCTTATTTTGTTGATATAAAGTTTTTGATAAAATGCGATTTGCAATTATTTAGTTACAGATTAAAGATTTTAATTGAGACCCACCATTAGTAGTAAACTATACTATTTACTATTATGGAGAGATTTTACCAGGACAGCTGTGCATGCAAAAGCAAACACTATTGGGTAACAAGACTAACAATTTGGATAGGTGTAGGGATCAATCACTTAACATACCATGAAAGCTAATTGAGATTAACTTTGTCTCCTTCTGAGATCACCAGGTTTCTTTTGTGTTACTCTGATACAATGTCCATGCATGACAGTGTGACTGAGCACAAATATCTTTTCTTAAATGTGCTCGGTGCTCACACACGCCTGTCACTTCGTGCGTGTGCGTGTGTGTGTGCTTGTTTGTCCTTTTATAGATGTGTGTGAAGGACCCAGCAGAGGAGCTAAAAGTAAAGCGTCAAGCCATAATTGGGTTACAGGGACCAGTGATGGATTAAAGCACGGCTTGGGAGACGCTGGAGCAACATTAGGGTGTCTGAGATGTCAGGGGCAAAGCGCTCTCATTAATCGCCTCTGCCCTTACATTACTGCATTAGTTGTATTAGCAGCTAGGAGTCGGCAAGCACTTTGGGATTTCTCGCTGAGGCAGGCCTCGTGCCTTTCTTTCCTTTCTAGTTACTAGGCTGAAGTGGGCATGATCTCTCTTTTTGCCTTGGGAGAGAAGGAAGTCCAATTCATTTGTTTGAAATGCCCCTTTTATATTTACAACCATTTTTTCGATTTCAGCCAATACCGAGAGTATAGATTTACTATGAGAAACTCTAAAAGTCAGGAGTGTAAAGTTTCATTGAAAGTTGCTAGGTAATTTAAAGTAAGTGCACTCACGCAAATACACACACACGCAAACATACGGCCACTTGCCCAGTCTCCCAATCAGTCATCTCACTTCTCAATAACCTAATAGTCTTCCTGTGTGAAAATTGATTTTTAGGAACCTGCTGCATGACCCAAATCCCTGCCACCACCAAACATAATCTGAGTCCGCTTTTTCCTCTTTCATTTCCATCCATCTCCCTTGCTGTACATATCTTTACACTATAGCTGTTATTAATAAACTGAAATTGATTTTCCAGTGTGGTAAAAACATACCATGAGCGGTCAGAGCGGTGTAGGTGACTTGACCCTGTTGGTTATTGGCTGAAAAAGTGGGTGGAGTTTTAGCCTTTGCCTGATGGAGGGGGAAGAAAAGGTGGAGCAGCGGTCCTGATGGAAACACAGATGAGGCAGTATTGAGTAACATTAGCGATCCGTAACATTCAACCCTAGTCTGCTCCCTCTTAGAGAAGTGAGAGGTTTATCACTCCGCTAACCCCAAACATCACCAAGTTCCCCACTTCTCCAGAAAATAAAATATATAATTTAATCACTGATAGAATGGCTATGATTGCCTTAAAACTGCAAACCCCAACTGTCCATGAAATCAGATTTTATGACCATGTTATTCTTTGACCCTAAACATCATAAAGCATTCACTTTGAAGGATTAGGCTTAGTGCCTGTCTTTTTTTATATATACATATATTTTTGTTTCTTGTGTTTTCTTTCAAGTCATTAATAAGTTATGTGTGTACCAAAGCAGTTTAATTTGCTTCAATTATTTTAATGTAAATCAAACTCACGTACAACATTCAGAAAAGATTTTAAAGCAGAAAGACCAAAGTTAAAGAAATCACCAAAGAGTAAACCTAAGGAAGAAATTTACAACTTCTGGCCTTGCATTTGTTCAACAGTTCTCATACCGCTGGCACAATGACAGTAAAGGTTTCTGTAAAACTGCAGCATTACAGAGGGAGTTCTATACTATCTATCCGGAGTGGATTTCAAGCTCACCAGGACATCTGTGCATTGGATTTTCAGTCCAACATCTTGTGCCAAACTTGTAAATTACCATGTTATCATTGAATGGTGATGATTAGCTTAGTATGAACCTAAATGATCGAACTTAGCCCAAACCTATAGACCTTGTGTCCAGACCTGATCCAACCTGACTGACTAACTGTAATTAGAGGTCTGAGCCAAAAGTAAATTCGACATATTTTAATCTGCTTCCGGTTTAATTCTTCCAGAACTCTTGTTTGCCATCTGCCACTTTGTAGTAAAACTTCTCAGTTTTTTAGCTTTTGCTTCATATTTTATAGCTCAATAGTTTTTGCTTATTTTAAATCACACAAAAAGTCAAATTTAAATAATCTGGGATGTGAAGCAGGGCAGGGCCATGAGTGCAATATGCTGCACTTGTTACAGCCTACGTTATCTCTCTTTTTTTTTTTTTTTTACAGGGGTGGGCACAGTTTTCAGGTCCACTTTATCCCATGCATAAAAATTTCTTTGAAAAACAGATTTCCATTACAATGGGAGTTTTTTTTAAAGTTGATACCTGATCCACTTTCGACAATGAAAAATAACTTAGAAGAACAATTGACCATTTAAACACCATTTAATCTGTGCCCTCTGAGTGGGAAAAGGAAAATCCCATCATATCGTTTTCTCATGAAAGGATGAATGGCGAGGGTAGCATGTGCATGGAGATGGGCAGAGGAAGGACTGTTATAGGATCGCAGTCGCATTGACTACAATTTCCCATGTGAGTGCTTGGGTACCTGATCTGTGCAAAGAAATACTGGTCCCCTTTTCTTTTGTTCTTCACATACGATTGCGCTACGACAACACACACAGCCCCACGCACACACGTACAGGTATCTGTTTGACTTGTGCCTCTGTTCACATGGAAGGGGTTGTCCTCCTGCTCTAGGATGAGGTATTGGCTTTCCCCGGAGGGAGAGTTCTAATTAGGTAATTGACTGATGTATAAAGCAGGTGCATGTATCCGTTACAGCTGGCTCGACCTGTTCATTATTAAACAGTGACCCTCTCCACCACTCGTGCCAAAGCCTTCGATACAGAGGAGAAAGTGGCCAGGAAGGGCTTTTACAGGGATCAGCATACTCGTAATTACACTTGCCGGTTACCTGAGTCTTTCCCCGTTACTGTTGCATGCTGAACAAGAGCTGTGCTCCTCCTTTTTCCCATAAACCGACTGCTACAATGCTGTCATTAAAAGGGATTAACAAAAGTTTTCTGAGATGGAAACAAATAATTTCAATTGTGCAACAAATCAGTGTAATTTTATACTGAGCTAAACTCATGATCACCAAGCTGCTCAAAATAGTGCATCATGACAGCTCTGAAAAGTTTTCATCCTCACGCATTTGTTTATTGACAGGCAAATGAAACGTGAGCTACAGTAGGTCAGAAAGGAGTGGGAAGTTTTGCCAAGAGCCAGCAGGCAGCACTTCATTCTGACACTGACATCAGTAAAATATATAAAGTATTGTGTTGCTGTTAGGCCTTGAGGCCAGTTTACTCACATCAGTATTCCAACGATCTAGATATGGATTGATAGCGGAGAAGAAAATTGATTCAAAGGAGTGTGTGTGAACATTTTGTGTTTATGCTTCTGACAGCAGTTTTAAAATGTGAGCTGACCAATCCATCGTGTTTCTGGTTTGGAAAGACAACAAATGGTTTTTGGGAGACAATTTTTTGAAAATGGATCCCTCCTCCTCACTCTCTCAATTAAAAAAAAAAAAAAAAAAAAAAGATTCAACGTTATGTGTTTTTCATGTCATTCTATGTTAGTCTTACAGCGTCACCAGTACCTACTACTATGGTTTCTTTAGTGCTGCAACCTGTTGTATGGACACATGGTTTTTCTTAATAGTTTATAAAAATTTATCTTCATCTCCATGTGGATGGGGTCTGGAAAACTGCAAACCCAATCCCTGTGTTTATATATTAATCACTTTGCATTGTTGGCAAGTTGGTTACATAGCCGTTTTATCCATAAGCTTTATTTTTTAGCCCTTTTTCACAAAAAAATATACGTTTACCACTACCATTATTGTTTAAAGTGTTTTAAATTGGATCTCAATGTTGTCTCAGGAGATAAGTTTGCAAATACAAGTCAAAGTAAAATGAATTATTATACATTTAGGCAAACTGAATTTTGGCATAAACATTACTAAGTAACCTAAAAGATGCTGTGGAACCAAGAACAAGGTTTGAGTTCAAATCTGGAACTTAAATTATTTAAAGCACCTCCAGGAAATTGAAAGTTTGCAAGGGAATCAGAAGGTAAATCTAAATAAAAACCACATGAACTTGCAGGAAAGAAAGAGACGCATGCCATGAACAATATATTAAAGGGAGCTAAACCTACATAAACTAAAATATCTCAAAATTGCTGAAAAAATATATATGTAAAGTTAAATTTTAATACTGAATTTTAAAATGTATAGACCCTAGATGGATGACACTTTACTTTGTAGAGGCCTTTTACAGTGCCTTATGGAAGGATTCATTGTCTTTCACATTAAACCACAAACTTCACTGCATTTTATTAGGATTTCATATCATATTTTAATAAGCACCAACATACCTTACAAAAGTTATACATCTTAAATTTTGTTATCTTGAGCTGACCATGCCAACATTTTCCTCACGCAAAGTATTGGTGGTGACACAGACAGAAGAATTACCAGCACAGGTTTCATTCTGTGTCGGATCAGAGACAAATCTCTTGTAATGCACATCACAAGCCTTAGATTTTTGCACAGGGATTGGTTTCTGAATAATACTGATTGTTTATTTCCATACAAGCTCTAATCTAATCTGATCTAGTCTAGCCTAATCCCATCCACAGTGATCATTGAGATCCACACATGCTAAATCTCCAATCCCTCTGAACTCTATCAAAAGTGAAGATATTGTCTTAACATTTTATTAATACAAAAGATGAATAAGTTCAAGACACATTTAAAGATTTCATACAAATTGATTACTATTTTGGGCTGAATAATTTTACAACCTTAGATTAAGAGTTGCTGAATTAAACTGTAGCAGAGATTTCGCTCTATGTATCAAAAACCATTCCCTTCTTCAGAGTCAGTGTTGTAGCGATGCAAAATTTTCAAACTTCTTTGTACTAATCCAAGATACTTAAAATAAAAATTTTTCGTCATTATTCACTGTTCGCTCTGATATCTACATCTGTTACAGACTGACTGGTAAAAAAAAAAAAAACATAGCTTGAAATGCCCAAATCCAATCATGAAGGTTTTGCAGTTATGAGATTCATCAGACAGATGTAACCACTAGACTGCAGGATTGATTGACCTATAATCCAGTCAAGATTGTCTGGAGATTTGTTGGATGAAGGGTAAAATTGACATGGATTTTACATGGACTTTGTTCCTCTTTTGGGGATTTTTTAAGGCCTCTGGTTTTTCAAGCATTCAACTGAAGCCTTTCAACATTTGGCCTTACAAGTTCAGTTGAATCATGTTCTAAGTGTGCTGTCTGCAAAATAATAACACAGAAAAAAGACTGGCTATCCAGACAAAATGGAACTCCTCATTCAAAAATAGACATTTAAAAACAGTTTCATTGGGGGAAAAAAAAAAAAAAAGGTGATGGATGTGCTGAAAACCTATATCCAGATGTTGTAGTGCATATATCCAAATTAAAACCTTAAGTCGTAGTGGAAGTGGTGGGATCTAAGCAAACACAGCAGTTGGTTACCATGGAGACTCTGGTTGGTGTTGCGACGTTCCTGTCTGAGAAATTCAGCTGATTTCTAAGGCAATTTCTCCTGCTTGCTTGGTCATGAAGAGATGGAACAGGTGCTGCTCCCCTCTAAGGTGCTGTTGGATGTCTTACATCTGAAGAACAATATAATATTCTTAGAAGAGAAAAAAATATTTATCATTGATCAAAGCAGTCTAATCAAGTTTATTTGCATAGCACAATTCAACAGCAGGACTGTTCAAGGTGCTATACACGATTAAAACAGAATATAGCAACCAGTTATAAAACAAGCAATAATAATTTTATTTTGTCAAACGCCAAATAGTAATCATTACAAAACAAGTTGACTAGCAACCAAGTTAACCCTTAGAAGTTTCCTTTAATAACAAATATGAAAAAAAATGGAGCTGAAAATTCCGGGGATGTCAAGGAGGCCTTCCAATTTGAAGCTCATCACCAACGATAAATCATGAAAATACTATTGGGAACATTATGGGAGGAGTTTGCTTGCTGTTATATCACAAAAGATCTTCATAAATTGGTGCAAAAGTTTTAAGTAATTTCTGTCAAACCACATAACTAAAATGTAAGTTAAAATCTGAAATTTTATTTTCAAACTTAATACTATAGGTGTCTCTTTTTCGATTTAATCAAAAATCATTTTCCTCCTAAATCTAAAACTATATCCTAGAATTTTTTGGCATAGGATAATTTTGCTTTAATAGGAAATATTTGCCTACACTATGTCTGACAATGACCTTTAAGTGTTGTTTTGGATTCAGTCTTTATTGTTACTAACCCCTAACCTAATGTGGAGTCTAAAAACATGCCATTAAGTTACTAAAGAATGTTAACTTTTGACTTTACTGTCTAATCTCTGGAGTGAGGAGGCGGTTGCTGATATTTTTCGTATTAAACTTCAATGTCTTGTAAAAGCATAGTTGGAATGACTTCAAGCTCAGCTGACACTGCACAGGCACCTGGGTTTCAGACTAGATAAAGAGAAGTGCTAACGGCTCACCTCTCTCCATTCTGAACCTGAACTTTAACCCTTCAGAAACGCAAAACTAACGGAACACTGACTCACAACCTCTTCCTTTTGGAAACACTTTGGAAACACACTGGCATACATTTGAATGGAAAATCTGAGACATGTGGGAGCTATGCCCTAACCCTTGCAGATGGCAAGATAGGGCATCATGTAATTCCTCCTCCATGATCAAATGTCTGCCTCCATGCACAGAGGACCGTTAAAGTGGGAAAAGTGCAAATAAAAATCATTTTATCAGATAGTAAAGAGGGAAGGAGCCCCCTGTCTTAGGGCCTCGTCAAGTTCAGATTTGACGATAACGTTCCTCCCTCAAAAGGTCTGAGCTGAAAGTGTCAGCAGTGATGCTCTAGCACCTCGGCCATAACAGAGGCAGATGATCATCAAAAGAAATGATTTTTTAAATTTCTTTTTATTTTATGCTAAAAAAATGAACTAAATGACACTGAACCAGATGTGAACCGCAAATGATTTTTCTTTTCTGAATCCAAATATTTTTACCTAGAGAATCCATCATCTTTCTGTCAAAAGACACCCAATCTAAGATTAAAACAATAAATCTGATTAGACCTCTCCTTCATCTTTACAAGGAGTCCAGAAAATGTGGGAGCCATTTTGGTGAGTTGGATCCAGCTTTTTTCATTCCTCTCCCTGCAGGTGTGCCTGTACAGCATGTGAAACCTGAGAGTAGATTAAAGTACCAATCCCCTAAAAGGAAAAAATGCTTTTAGGAACTTTTAACACTGTGTTTAACAATGTGTTTTTAGTGCCCACTAAACCCAACACACACCACACCACATGGCCAAGAAGGGGAGAAGGAGCATCCTACAGACGGTAAGAGGAGAGCATACATGGATCATATTCATGTAGATCTGTATATATATATAATATTGATATCAGTGAATGATTGGAAAAATTCATTTAAAATGAGTGTTTTCTACAGAAATCTAATGTCTGAAACATTTGATATGTTACTTCAGAAGTATAAAAAACGAAAACCAAAGGTGTAGTAACTGTGGAACTAACTGGGTTATTCTTCAAACTATCAGGATAATAAAATACTCAGTATTTAAACCATGAATGTGGGTTTTTCTAACATTGTAAATCCCTTTACACAGAACCTTATTATGTAAATGACTTTCTGTTTTTTGATACTACAGGATGTGCTATAGCATACCAGCTTCTTCCAGAAAATATCTTTTCAAGAAAACCTTTCACAAATAATGTCCTTTTTTTGATTTTGCTTGAGGCTTGGTAGAAACCATTTGGTAATTTGTTTATTGATTTATTTCTTTTACATGTCCTATCCTGGATTGTGGCTCTCAGAATTGTTCTATGAGTGTCAAGGTGAGGCCCACTAGATCTACATCAATAACTGGAGTATTACAGCTTTTGCTATTATCCTTCACTTGATAAAACTTCATTAGAAATTGTTGTGTTTATTTTAAAGGTAATGAAAGAGAGAAAGGTGGAGAGAAAGAGAAAGAAAGAGGTAAATGCAGGTGTAGAAGTGTGCTTCTACACCTGCAGAAAGAGAGGAAAAAACAGAAAACAGAGACAATAGCAACAAAGAACATTCATATATAACAATAACTACAACTTTATAGAAAAGTATTTGGTACAAGGCAATGCAAGATTTATTTAGTAGCAACCACAGCCCAACATATTATCTGAAAACACCAGAACCTGAACACGTGTGTGTGTAGTTTATATATACTTTATATTATAACCTTGGTGTTATTTGCTTTTTAATGTTCTTTTTCTGTTGATTTTTTTACAAGTTGAGGGTCACACTTTCCTGCCATGCTTCGCTCATCTCAGTTCATCAAGTCAGCGATTGAAAGAATCTGTAAGCATCTCCAGTGATGCCTTTGGAGGCAAAACACTTCACTCGCTCCAGAATTTCTCATAATTACATATTATTACACATTAGTCCTTTGTGTAAAATGACAAGATTTTTCACAAAAAGGAATACGACAGGTAATTAACAATTTTACTTGTAGCACGAATCATATAAAAATTAACAAGTTTTCTCCTATCCAGATGCAAATGCAGATACATAAATATCTTTCCAGCTGATGAATACTTTATTTTTGTATTCTTTGAAGCTTAGACAAAAAAATATTGCACACCAACTATTTTAACAATCCAGTTTCCTTCAGTGGAAAGGTAAAATAAAGTGTTAAAACTTAAAAATGTACTTTTATCACAAATCCTCACATCCACTGATCACAACTGGCAGAGTCAGAAAATCCTAAACAGGAATAATAGGTCAGGTTAAAGTTTGGAGTCAGCGAATGAGTGGCAGGGTTAAAATGGCTCAGATATGCACTGATGCAGGAAAGTTGAAATATTACACAAAAGATTTTGACGATGGCCTCACACCGCACAAGAAAAACTGCAGAAAAGGTTCCCGCGAGTTATGAAACAGAGTATGAATGTTGCTGTATCAGAACACTGAAATACAGAGCAAGGATGTGCTTCTTTCTGCAGCAGTATTTTTTTTTTCTTTTAGTACAGTATATCAACAAGGAAATAATAGGCAGGGAAATAAAACTGACCTTACTTTTAGAAGAAAACTGTTTAAGACTAAGCTCTAGAAGGACATTTTTTTAACTGTATAAAAGAAAGACGCAGCGTAATATGACAAAGCCCCTGACAAGGGTGTTTTTGACCTCTTCATACCTGTGCTTGTAAAAGCAGCCACAGGGGGTCCCAACAAGGGAAGAAATGGAAACCATGTGACACAAGACAGTGCCTATAAATATAGCAGAGATCACAGGGGCAGTTTATACAGGGGTGGGCAGACTGCCTTTTTACCAGCGCGTCTACAACATCTTTAAAAGTTTCTGTCGTGTCATATGAAACCAATAAAAAACGAAATACTTCCTCTCTTGCAGAGAGAAGAAGCCTTAACCTTGCTCAGCCCTGTTTTTACTAATCTGCAAGACACTCTTTACCTTTGTTTTGTTTGAGCTTTTCTTAGCTTTGTTTTTATGGTGTTCAAGGTTTTATTTGTCAACCCCCTGTGCTCTTTCTTTACCCTCTGAATGCCATATGTGGGTCTCTTTGTTCTCAACACCTTTGCAGGCTATTCACAGGTATGTTTACAGGAGAGAAAGTATAATATATATGCTAAGAATAAAAATGGAAACAAGTGCAAAAAAATGCCTTGCAAAAATATTCACCTTTTTTATTTTTCCAAAACATTGTCACCCAACTAAACTGATAAGCTATACAACCATCAGAAGAATATACAGTACGAAAGAAAGTGCCCTTGTCAGATTAGAGCAAATTTCATCTTTTCAATCTCCATGTAAAATGGCATACAGAACAAAAAACTAACATTGAAAAGAACCTCAATCATATCATCCCTGCCAGGAAAATCTGATGTTGGCAGCAGTATACTATGGTGATGCTTTACTTCCTTAGGGAGAAGGAAGTTGGACAGAGTAAAAGGCAAAAATGTGGGAAGGCAAATACATGGCAGGGCAGGAAGAAAACTGCTAGACATAAGATTGAAACAGAAGTTCATCTTCAACCAGGACCTATACATTAGAGATACAATGCAGTGTCTTCGACCCAAACATACTACTGTGCTACTGACCCACTCAAAAGTTCAAAACTAAACTCTCTTAGGAATCGGAGGAATGAGTTGAAAATTGTTGTTTGCATGTGTTGCCCATTCAGTCTGACCAAGTTTGACAGATTTTAAGCTATTTTGCAAAAATGTTTTTCTTAAATGTAAAAATTAAAATGAATGCCCTGTAGATCTCTCTTTTGGTTTTACAATTATGAACTACTTTGCCAATCAGATAAAATCCTAAAAAAATAAAATATTTGAAAAAAATGAGAAAATGTTAGTTGGATGTGACTACTTTCGCATGCATTGTAGTTCTGTTTTACTGTTCAAAAAATTTAACATAATGAGCAGACAAAAATGAGAAAATGATGTTTTTATTTATTTATTTTATTAAATTATCTGATAGCAGTAAAAACGCAGTAAATAACCACAGCAGTTACAGAATATTGTTCTTCCTCTCTGAAAAGAAAGATGGGGGAAAGACCTGCGGATAAATATTAATTTAGAAGATGGTCTAATAAGGAGCTGTAGTTTTTCTCTCAAAGAGAATAGCCACTCAGACAATATCAAACAAGCAAACAATGTCATACGTTACATTTATGCCAGTAAACTTATATATTAAATGAAAAATTAATTTGAGTAAACCTATACTTTAGCCAAAGAATTTTAAAAACACAATATGTTTCTGAAAATGTGGCGTTTAACTATATCTCGTCACTGTAATGACTGAACAAAATCTAAGTTTTCCCTTGTTAAAGGTTAGACTTGCCTTGAAGAGTCGACATGGTCTTAAAAACACCCACCCCACTCTCCCCTTGATGTATCATTGATATGGACAGTAGTGGACTGAAGACTCCTACTCTGTCTTTCGTTGGGACAATGACCATCTTTAATCTGGCCGTAGCCTGCTAATGAATGGGGGCGGGCACACAGCCCAGGGAGAGGAAGGCAATTTCTGGAAATGATTACAGACTCATTTCCTTGTTTATCCTGCCTTTGAAAAGAGAAAGAAAGACTTCCCCCAGCCCCCTGCCCTCCACCCACAGAGGTCCTCCACTTATTGTGTCACTACCCCCACCTGACTCCCTCTTCCACCCCAACCGACAGCACTTGTCTAATCTCTCATTGGTCGTTTGTCAAACGCCCTTGCTTTAAGCTCTTTCACTTTTGCTCTGGAGCTTTGACAGATTTGTCTCAGTCAGTGAGCTATTTTCCTCATCCCTCTATCCTTTCTTACCACCTCTTGTGTTGTCTCTCTTTCTTGCCCTCCCAACAATTGTAGAAATGAGGCTCCCACTTGTAAACAATTTCCCTACAAGATCAAGCTGGGTCCCGTACCTTTTCATATAGGAGCTCCAGCCTGGCCCGGCTCTTGTCTTCTTGAAGTGGACGAGTTGGCCCAGACTGAAGCTAATGGCTGGAAATCTCTAACTAACCTCTCCAACAGCTGTCTCCAGGGTCCCCTCTTTTTGTGTCCTCTACTTCAGCCTTGTGTCCCCTAGGGTTTTTGTCCCTGCTCGCCCTTTTGCTCTCTCCATCGCTGCCAAAAAGTAGGGGATGAGTGCACTAGCTGATTGGGGAAATAACCTTTAGGAATTTTTCCAGAAATTTGCCTTTTCCTTCAACAAGTGGCTCAAGGCCGGAAGAAAACTGAGGCGGTATAACAGGAGGTAAAATGAGGCTCAAAAGCTTTTTCTTTTTTTTCTGTATTTCTTCTTTTCTCTCCACTCCTTTCAGTAAAAGAAGAATAAGAAAAGACCCTCCACTGGACAAGTCTTTCATTTTGAAACATAGGTTCAAAGCCACTGAGAGATTTGGGGCTTTTGTGAAGGGTTCAGGGTAATGATGAGAGGGGAGGAACAACATTCAATACCAAACAGCTTCCTGGCCTGTTCTGCAGAGAATCTCTCCAAGCCCTCGGTTGTAGGACCGAGACCTAATCCACACAAATCTACTCTAGTCCGAGCAAAGCTGTTTTCAGTCTTCAAGTGGGTGAAAGTACTGCTGGAGTGGAGACTGCTGGCTGACTGAGGAGTCGTGGTGGCTGCTTGTGTAGCTTACCAGCAAACGCATAAATAGAAGGTCAACAGTCCTGCAGAATTTATAAGATAATGGGCACCATCATTAACAAACCAATTAATTTTTATGGACAAAGCGGTTGCCTAAATGCATTGAAACAAATTTTTAAAGTGAAAAAACAAGAATGCATAAAGATACACTTTTGAAAAAAGTTGGAGAGTTGTTTTCCCTACTTGAGAGAATGTATGAACATGGGGTCAGTGTGTGAAAAGCAAGCAGTTATAGACTATTACTTAGGATATGTCAACCTAAATATGTTTGCTGAAGTTAAGATTCAAGTGTAGCAATAATAAGTCATGGTAAACCATATTAATATTTCTAAACATTGATGGAAACTTTATTTCAGACTCAAGGTCCAACCAAAAAGACAACAAAAGAAGAAACAGCCAAACAGACACATATATCCACAAACATCCAAAAGCAAGATAACACAAAATGTGTCATAAAGCCACCTACAGCTTTCTAGCAACTGTACCGATGTTATCACAGCTGTGACCAGTATCATGTCTGCCCACAAGTATGCAGCATATAGAGGCATACAGTATGCTTCAAAAATAAAAAAATAATTACCTTCTCTGAGCACAACTGATTTTTTGTGAAATAATATTAGCAGGAGCATAAAATATATGACACTGCCTGTTAATATCGCCATCATCTGCCAGATGTTATGTAATGAAATTACCAAGATATTCCATTTTAGAATGAATTCTGCTTTTTAAGCTGTAGGATGTCTATTACACGTTTGAAGAAAAATTACGTGATTTTTGTATATTTCTCAACTTTATTCACAATCACAGACAACAATCAGTGGAATAACAAACACATAAAAAAGCCAATAGAAAAACATGAACTGAGTAATTCTATTCTGCCAGGTGTTATAGGGCATGTTCTATGATAAGGGAATTAATAAAACCTTAGCTAAACTAGCTAGAATCTGAAAACGACCAGCAGGTTGAAGGGTTCTCCTAAACCTTTAGGAACTTTTTTTTTCTCTCACAAATCTAAAGAAACAAGTAGTATGCACCTATTCTGTGTTACAAGTTAGCATTTAAAATGCCTTTTTGTAAATGAGTATATGTAAAAAGGCATGTGAAACCAAAGCTGAAAACTCACGCTGATACACAAGATATGAGAACAAGAACCACCAGTAAAGAAATAAAAGAGAGTACTTTACTTTGGCCCTGTGACTAAATGGTCCAGTTTGAGTTTACCACTTGTCCCTTATTCTTAACTCTGACTACTTTAATCTTTCTATAGTTGGTCATAATGCTTTAATTTAAACACTAAAGCATTACAACTTTGCTTCAGTCATCATTCCGGGTTTGTTTGTGGTAGCATTATGTTGCACTTTACATCTATGTAAACTGGCTAACACTTAAGTTTTAGCTTCAGCTAAAAGTGTTAGCTTTTAGTTAAAGCTAACACTTCTGGACCCTCAAATTTATATGTTTCTTTTGTTTCAAGGTATATTCATGGTATATTATTAGTTTTTTTCTTTTTTACTCACCGTTGTTTGTCCCTTTTAGCTGCAACAGCTTGAGCAGGTGTGGGGGAGGGGCCGGCCTAGCATTTCCTGCTTAAATGGCTGGATGATGTCATTGATTGCATCACTGGGTTCGAAATAGAGGGTTTTCTTTTTTTCATTTTATTGTATTGTTATATTGTCTTGAGTTGTCATGTACTACATGTTTTATTTTGCAGACCATTTAGTTATGTACATGAGTTTGTAAGTGAGATTAATATTCTTACTCCTGTTTCTCTGTTTGGATTTTGTTGTTTGGTTTGATCTGTTATATAATTGTATGGTCTAATGAAGTGCAGATGTGTTGCCAATTTGCTATAAGACCAGAAATATTTCAGCTTTTTTGAGGAGATTGGCTTCCTTCAATGTGTGCTCCAAACTCCTGTACATGTTTTATAAGTCCATTGTGTCTTCGGTCACATTTTATGCAATTGTCTGTTGGGGGGGAAATGCAAAGAAGAGAGACACACAGAGACTGAACCGCCTCATCCGCAGAGCTGGCTCCATGGTCGGTGTGAGCCTGGAGTCTGTGGAGACGGTGGTGGAACAGAGGACACTGTTTGAACTCAGTTTAGTCATGGAGAACACCAGCCATCCCCTGTACCCCTTCTTCTCCAACCAGAGGAGCTCCCTCAGTGAC
>CAEFZY010045771.1:0-30426 GCA_903066815.1 Brachyrhaphis roseni
TAAAAGACGAAACAAGAAGAAAAGGCCTTTGATAAAAGTCGACAGGAGCAGCTGCTCTATTTGCTGCACTATGATTTATGTTTTTTCGTAATTAATATTTTTAACTGAATAAACATAACCACATATAATAAACATATATTAAAAAGGCCTTTACATATAGTAATAAACATTTCCACATATCACCTCCGAATTTCAATTTATCAAAATTAGAACCATCCTTATTTACAAAGGAAACACCTTGTTCTTCTCAACTTGTCTTCTGTTCCTTTCTGTCGTTAAGCTGCCATTCTACAACATGTATAGAGAGGAAGTTGTCTAATCAAAATAAAAGCATCAAATCAAAAACTGGAAGTCAACCAGATGTTATACAAAATAAAACGAGATAAAGAAAAAAGGGCTAAAGATGTGATAGAATAAATAGGGAGCTTAATTTGGGTTTATTTACAAAGTGTTTGGCAGACTTTCAACCATACTCATATTCTATAATTAATGATTATATTTAGCAGGAAATGACAATATAAAAAATACAGCATTTTTTGGAGCTTTCCCCTTTTTGCACCACCCAGGTCCGTTTACCAGTTTCTCAACCTGACCAGAACCCCTCAGTGTCGGCCTGTTAGAGGAGATTCCTACCATGAAAACTCCAGAGTACAGAATTAAACTTCTGCTTTCCTTGGGAAACCAAATGTCCAGTTTTATTTAATTTTTTTCACAGGAGCAAAAAGAGCTGAAACTAACTTGCACTTTGCAGAGAATACTAGAGTATACAGTGAAATGATGATGAAATGAAAAAACGTCTTTTGATGAGGAAAACACTGTTGAGCAGATTTAATGGGAAACCGGGTGATTGTGTTTTGCACATTGTTAAGCCTTTATCAATTACAGCCACATTGGCTGAAGCTGGTCTAAATTATTCGAAAAAGTTATATTTGTCTTAATATGAATTAATTTATTTGGAAATGTTTTGATGGTTTGAAACATCTCCTGTACTAGAAAGTGTGAATCATTTCAGAACTTTTCCTGGTTACCATCTGTTGGTAACAGTGAAGTGTTCAAGCCTATTAAATGTTACATCCAAGCAGTCTGTTTGCAACGTTGTGCAAACTGAAATTTGTACGATGACTGAGATTTGATTCGTCTCTGTTCATAGAACACCAAGTTAATCTGAACTCGCCCCAGTTCAAAATTACAGCTGAGAAGCATATCCTAACAGATGACAGTAGATGATGATGTGACCACTCTTTCAGGGTGCAGCAGATCCAGTTACTTGGTCGTGACATGAAAGGACCAGCCCATGACAAACTGTGGAACCAGCTGGAGGCAGAGATTCACCTCCACCGCCATAAAACAGTCATCCGTGCGTGTCGAGGCCGCAGCGACCCAAAGAAGTCTCTTCCCTCTCCTGTGGGACATGTATGTTTAAACTCACACAGACGCTGAAACGCTTGCACTTGTCCTTTTTTTAAAAAAATTGAATGTTAATATTTTTTTGTATAATAGGAACCTGACATGCTGAAGAAAACCCAGGGAGTGGGTCCCATCAGAAAGGTGGTTCTCCTGAAGGAGGATCACGAAGGCCTAGGAATCTCCATCACAGTAAATACAACTTTCTACCTTAAGGAGGAACAAACTCCAATTTTGCCCAATTTTACAAACTTTATCACTTGGGTAAAATAAAAAACTTCAACACAGTTCACGCCTCCAGCAAGCAATCATTTCTCAACGTCTGAAGGTCCCTCTGTAGAACAAGGAGCTGGTTTTCACCAGGCCCGGATTCCAACCAATGACTGTGGCCAGTTTTTAAAAAAAAATACTTTATTTATAATACTATACACAAATTAACATGACTTAAGATAAGGCGATACTTTAACCCGAATGTCCTCTGACAGCCCTCAGAAAAAAGTCAGCATGACAATAAGTACAAAACTAAAAAAAAAACATTATACTAACTGTTTGGAACAAGAGACGTGTGGATAAAGTTGCTTGTAAACAGAGGAATCTGAAGTGACTCAATTTAATGCCAAAATCAATACCTTATTGTTTGGTGAGGACCTGATGTCATGTGTCTGTTCTTCAGGGTGGGAAGGAGCATGGCGTTCCCATTCTGATTTCAGAGATCCATCCTAATCAGCCTGCAGACAGATGTGGAGGTCTGCATGTTGGAGACGCCATCTTGGCTGTCAACAGCATCAACCTGCGAGACGCAAAACACAAGGAAGCCGTCACCATTCTGTCTCAGCAGGTAGCACCTCTGTTAGTCTGGATTTTTTTAACTGTATTGATGTTGCTTTAAAGAAGACCAGAAGGCACAAAAGGTTAAAGAGTTACTTCTTTATGAGCAGCTTATTTGTCTTAATATGTTCACTGTGGGTATTTGTGGCAGCGAGGACAAATTGAGTTCGAGGTGGTGTACGTGGCCCCAGAAGTGGACAGTGATGATGAGAATGTGGAGTATGAAGATGACAGCGGCCACCGGTACCGACTCTACTTGGATGAACTGGAGGACAGCAGCACAACAGCGCCACCAGGCAACAGCTCAGCATCACTTCAGGGTGAAAGAAATCTCTTTTTCAAATACACTGTAAAGGAAAAGTGAGTTCAGGACAGTGTTTGGTTAAATTAGAACAGAAGTCTCCCCAAGTCTGATTTGTGTAAAATTGAAACATCAAAAACCTCCTGAGACATTGTATAATTCACATAAGTAAATCACATATGAAACCTGCAAATCTGTTCATGGAGCAGTGACAAGTCCTGCCTAGTGTTCAATGTTTTCCTGCTAGACGTGAGAATAGAAACAGAATAAATCAACCAAATCCTAATGTCCAATGTGATTGATTGTGAAAATGGAGCTAAGACATTCAAATAGGTGTTAAAGTATTCAAATTTAAATAGTTGATGCAACTTTAATTTCCTTAAGTGTACTAGTAATTTTTGCACCAATTTGGTGTCAAAATGTCTTTACTTTTGAAAGCAGACGTGCAGAAAGTCAAAAACAGTCCATGGATACTTTATTCATCCTTATATGAATGGGATGAATAAAGTAGAAACTTTAACAGAATGCATGCTCTCCATCAGACCTGATCCGTTAGATAAAAAATTGAGGAGCACAATTATCTCAACCAGCTGAATTAACAAAGTGCATTACATAAAACCTCGGTTCCCTTAAGGAAAAAAAGGTCAACACATTATATGAATCAGTATTCATGTTGATACATCTAACAAAAAATAAGAAATGAACATTAATCTTTAGTCATACAACAATGTAATACTACCTCTCATTTCCAAAGAGGAGACGTTTCTTGTTGAATCAGGTGTGAGCTCTCTCACCAGCTGCTTCCACATCTTTCACAAAACAAAAATAGCTCTGGGTCAGAGTTTATCCAGGCTCAGATTCCTTTTCCTGAAATTTCAGCTCAATGTTTTTCTTTCTGTAAAGCTGGTTTCATTCACATGTTGAGTGACATTATATAGCTTTAACTGCCAGTTCCTTGACATGTCTTCAGGTTTTCTGTGAAGAGAGGTTGTCTGTAGGATACACAGCAGCATGTTTGTCCCAAAGTATTGAATTATTTTTGAATTATGAGGAGGAATCATTTTTAATTCAGTCAGATTAAGAATTTTTTGTTCTTTATGAATCATTTCTCTCCATTCTACAGCTCTGGAGAAGATGACACTGAACAGTGGACCGGAGAACGGAAACCCTGAGATCCCCTCTCAGAAAAATCCACAGGAAACTCCGTCA
Source organism: Brachyrhaphis roseni (assembly GCA_903066815.1). Lineage (NCBI taxonomy): Eukaryota > Metazoa > Chordata > Actinopteri > Cyprinodontiformes > Poeciliidae > Brachyrhaphis > Brachyrhaphis roseni. Next base: position 3,743 of record CAEFZY010045771.1, read on the forward strand.
AAGCCTTCAGACACGGACCACTCTTCATAAAATGCCAAACTGGCCTCTGGGATTTTTGGACAAGAACTGAAACAGTTCAGTGGCAATCTGAGAAACTTGGGGAAACAGACTTCTACTGTCCGTTTTCCCATTTTTCTCTTTTGGTCTAGATGAAGTGCAGTTCGTGGCTTTGGCACTTCATCTCAGTGATTTTTATGTGAAAGTTTGATGCCATGTAAATGGGACTGGAGAAATTTCAGAATGTTTTTAACAATGGGAGCTGACAGGAATACACTATAGGAGAGAAATATGCACGCTGACATGGAAGTGGAATAATTTAATCTCTTTATTGATAAAATGCTTCAGAGCTTCTGTCTGGGGAGACGGTCTGTGTTGGTTCATTATCTGGTCTTTTAAATATGGAAGTCTTTTCAGGAAAAGATTCTGAAAGAAAAACAAGTGAGTTAGAAACGTAGGATACCTTTCACAATGAACTCATTTAGGCATCAAATATTTTAGACAGGGTCTGTGTTTTTTCTTTTTTAACAGTGACTATAACAATGTTTTAATGTGTAAACTCCTATTTGTGTAATCAGAAGATTAAGATGCAGTGTGCTGTTTGGTGACCCACCTTGTCCTTCTGTAGCTCTTAGGCTGATGTTACTTTTGATTTTTTTTTCTGGAACTTCTTGCCTTTTCTTGAGGTTTTTTTTAACCAAATAATTTCAAAAACAGCATGATAATTTTTTTAAATCACTGCTATCCCTGAAAGTCCATAAAAATGAATGAATCCTTGTCCTGACATATTTAGTTGGTAGTTGAAGAGGCGTAGTTCAGTGTTGTCATTGGCAACAGTATCACATGTTCTAAATATGTTTAGAGGAGACTACTGTACCCATCTGTTATGAATAGACAATCCTGTTTATTTGCTGATATTTGTTTGCTCTTTAAAGTTGCTGCGTTTCCTCGTTCTTTTTTAAAACCATTGGTTCTGTGGGAACACCTCCCAGTATAACTGTGGAGAAGGTTTGACTGCACCAGTTTTTCCAGGCTTCCACCTCTGCATCTCATGTATTCAGCTGAATCGTTTACTATCCACCTGCTTGTTTTTCAACTTGAATAAACCATTTATTTGTCATAACTCTTTCCTAAACCTCATTATGTTTTTGTCAGTTTAACTTTTTTGGACTTAGATTATAAATTCTTCAAGATACTCTTTAATCATTTAAGAAACATTTAAATGATTAAATGTTCTTTAATGATTTAAGTTTTCAAGTTATTCGATGGTCTTTAATAAATATTGAAGTACTACACACACACAAAAAAGTTGCTAACTCCCTATTAATGTTCAGAAAGACCACAGTGGTCACTAAAATGATAAATGACAAAAGTAATAAATAGAAATGCACTTAAATTTAACTGATGACTTGAACTATTGAAGCTATTGGCCCGTACTTTTAAACTGCAGTTACACTGAATCATTAAAAAAAACTAATTGCATTTGTCAAATTTGAATGATTTAATGTTTTGGTGTAGAATGATGCAGATCATGGTGATAAATACTGGATGTGTTTTTGGAAAACAACATGAACATCTTTCAGTATTTTAATTTAATTTATTCTCTGAATATTGTCACTCTTTTAAACCTCTGACAGACAGCACTGTGTTATTAAACATACCAGACTGCTGCACAGCTGTCTAAAGCTGCACAAGGTTCAACGGCTGTCAGTTGATCTTGATGAACTTTACAATATCATGTTGTCACTAAATTAAGGAAAATGAAGCTCATCACCCAGTTCTAAAGGCTTCAGACCGACTCCCTGTAGCTCACAGAATAATGTTAAGATACACTAGTTAGTTTTAGCTTGACACCAAAATATAATTAAGATCTGCTTTATCAACCTTCCAGACTGATTCAAGTCTTCTCTGCATCCCCAGAACTAAAACCAGATGTGGAGCATTCAGTTTTTACACTCCTCTAATCTAGAACAAATGTCCAGAAGACAAAATAGCTGAAACACCAACTTTCTTTAAACCCATTTATTTGTGGTTGCCTTTAACTTCTAGTCTAGATTACTAGAAGTTAAAGGCATGCTTCTCTTCTTGTTTTCAGTGTAATGTAATGTTTTTGCTGAAATGTGCTATATAATCTTGACTTATTTCTGTTTTATTAATATTTGGGTTTTTTATGTTTCATGCTATTTTTTATTCTTTTTCATTGAAAAGCATTTTGAAGTTGGAAAAAAAGACAAACAGAAGCTAAACCCCCCTGAAAAAGGCACACGCACACAATTTCTGTACATATTTTAATGTAAACTTGGATGTTTGATGGTTTATTTTATAAAAACAGTTTAGTGTTTTTATAAACAAGTCTGAGCCCAGATCAACTCACTGCTGTTACTAACCTGCAGCAGATTAGTAACAGCTGCAGGTTGTTACTAATAAACAACCTGATTAGTAACAACCTGCAGAGCAGCAGGGCGGACAGCACATCGCAAATTTTGTGTGGATGCAATATTACTATACATAGTATCAACAGGCACAAAATTCTGCTTGGACTTTGAATTTATTCTTCTATGACCTTAAGTAATATTCTAAGTTCCAAGCAAAGTTAGTGTCACCATCCCCAACATTTTATTATCAGCATCAGATCCTATTTGTCAGAGGAGTAGAGCAATGGATGGTGCTGCTCTGCTCACATCCAGTGCTGTGCCTCTGGTCTGAAGTGGATTAGAGGCAGCAGTCGTTACAAAACTTCAGACACGTCCAAACCTTTCAGAGCTGTGACAGATAGTAGGGTTCATTTTCCAAACAGTCTCGTTGTATAGCCTTAGAGATTCGCTGAATGTAATGTTTAAGAATTCACTGCGTGGCACAGCTTGGAGCCACATACTGAGGACAGTATTCTGCTACAGTTCTCCTCAGATCATCTATTCCTCTCTTCAACAGGCCGACTTGAAGCAGCTTACAGCTCGGTTCCTCTTCTCCTTCAGCCAGCTGGTGCTCCTGTTCCTCTGCTGAGACGCTGAGTGCTGGACGGACACAACAGAGCAGCAGAGGACATTTGGTCACCATCTCAGTAACACATCCATACTGTCTACACTCAGAGAAACAGGAAACAGTGTTTGTTCATTTTACATGAATGAAATATGATTGAAACATGTCAACCATGTACTTCACTTTTCAACATTTCTTCCTTCTTTTCTACATAAACTGTCAAGAGCTCTGCTCACTGCTGTTCCTGCTCTCTCACTGTATTTTTCTGGCATGTATTAAGCTATTACTCTGATTAACCATATAAAGTTGAAGTGTTTGTTTTCAGCGCATTACATTTCATTCCCAGAAGCAGAGAGAGGTTGGGCTCTTTTCCCTGCGCTCTTTGGGCCAGGATGCTGCAGAAACCTCGCAGGTCAAGCAGACACAAAGACATCTCTTTCAAAAGCTCGTCCACTTCTGACACGCTTCCTGGAGATGACAGGTGCACCAACTTGTCTTTGTCCTGGTAAACAAAGTGAATAAAATGCTCATGTTTTAATCTGAGTATAACAGGGTCAATGACAACAAAGAACATTTTCAGCAGACTGTGCCCCTGTATGGCAAAAAAATTAAATAAAATCTGATTTACAAAACCATGACTATGCACAACAGAAAGTAATTTTCCTTGATGAATAACAGCTGAATCTAAACATTTGTGCAGAAGGTCCCACCTTAGATTCTGCCCTCTGCACAACCACAAATTGTCGATGCAAAGCATCTCATGAATATCGGTGTTTAATGAACCAGACGTCAATCATCTGATTTCAACTTCACAGTAGAGCGTTGTCCTCTCTGCACTCTGGTGGTTTGTATAAACAGGTTTGGGAGCCACTGCCCCCTTCAGGTTATAGTGGAGTACTGCATCAGTAGATCAGGTTTAACAGAACATCTGAGCTGAACAATAGAACTCAAGTAGTAATCAACAGCTCAGCCATTTTGTATAAAATAGGTTGTATATGAACAAAACAAAATCAGATAAGAGGAGATACAATAAAAAAAAATGAAAAATGTTCTTTTTTTTAGTGATTTTATTTGTTTTATTTAACTGCCCTTTGGGGTGTAATCCGCCTCTCTACCACTGATCACTGAAGCAGCAAGTCTACAAGAAATATGTTTAATGCAGATTTAATTACTTAAGGTGCAACTCTCATCAATAAAAAAAATAAATATTTTTCCAATTATGAAACTATCAGGTTGTACCACATTCCTATATCCTATTTTAGATGCATTAACTGTTTATCTAACTGTTTATCCATGGTCTATCATCGAATCAGATTTATCCTGATCTGCTGTTTGTTGGATATATTTGTGCTATTTTCAACGTTATCATAAAAATAAGCACATCAGCTATCATTTTATTCTATACTGTATTGCATTCAGTCCCAGTGGACTTATTTGTAAAAGAATGATTCCTCCTTTTGACCTTGTCAGTTAGAAGGTCAAACTAACCTTCTAAGTTTGACCTTAGAAGGTTAGTTTCTAAGGTCGCTCTTAAGTATATTCATACTGAAGATCCCAGGTAGATTCTGTCCTTCCTGAGCTTGGGTTAGGACACCTGCATCACCGTTGATCTACTGTTCTCCCCGTCACTTATGGGAACGTAGGCAAGCGTATGACTTCTTAGTCTTGGTTCTGATTCTTTAGAGAAAATTAAGCTATTTTGTCACAACAAACCCAGAATGCTGGCAGTGTGTAAACATGTCTTGGGAATCCACTTGAAAAAGGGTTGAACAGTGTAGACTAGAGTTTAGAGTGACAGCCTGAGCCAGACTCAGAACTCGGGCCGGGTCATGGTCAGGTCAGACTTAGGCTACTGTGGCACATTTTCAATAATATAACCAGCGGAGGTCAGTCAGATCCGCCTCAGACACAATGTCTATGGGTTGGACCGGGTCAGGAATTTCTAGACTCTTTCTAAAACTCTGCTGTAGACTAAACTAAGTCAAACAGATTTGAAATTATTTTGAACATAAAACTGGTCTATGGAGTTTGGCTTGTTTGACTACAAGCTAAGATAAAGTTTCTTACACTGACCAATACCCAAAAGCAAAGAGTTTGGCATTCTAGAGAGTGATACCTGAGAGAAGGCTCCAAGCATGCTGACCAAGTTCTCCTCCTTTTGCAGAGAACAAGCCACTGGTGGGTGAGCGGCACCTCTTTTTTTTAGCAGTCTTCCACTAGTGGCCTATCAAAAAAGAAAATAGAAACAAATGAAAACTATGTTTGGGACAAAAAAGCCTGACATTCTGTTGCATACAGGAAGATCACTAAACCAACTAATTCTGCTGGCCTTTTGTAGTTATACGGTTCACATGGTCCCTTAAACATCTTAGAGACTCTATTTTAATGTAGAAATCCACTAATTCTGAACTGGGATCACAGGACACACTATAAACCACAACCTCTCTGCTTCACCTCACTTTAAAACATTCAAACTAAGTCCTTGCTGGCTTGGCACCAGATTCCCCAGCAGACTTCTGAGGTTGAGAGAAATCACAAATTTATCGGGTTGGGACTAGCTTTAGGGAAAAAGGGAGAGCTGTGGTATATCATACAAACAGTCATAATGTTATGAGTAATAGTAATAAATTAATCCAACATGTATATTTTACATATCCCTACCATTAGTTGTGAAGTTAGTCTCTCAATTTCATCCTTCTGTATCCTTAATACCTGGGGAAGGTGGTGGATTACTATATTTTTGAATTGTTTAGCGGAAGCGTTTCTGTTCAGTTGTATGTGTTGCTACCATGTTGCTGTTGTCTTGCTGCTGCAGGAGCTGAGAATTTTCTCCCAAAAGGTTTTTTAGATCTTGCACCGGCAGCCTGGCTCCATCATCCAGACACTGCTGCACTTTCTTACGCAACCTGTCCAATTAAAAAATAAATAACTAAACAATAAACAAAGTGAGACAGTGAGATAAAATAAATAAAACATTAACTATGATCTCACACCATACCTTTGTACAGATGTCATCATCTCATCCTCTGTCTTGGCCTGCATCTCAATCATGACATCTTTCTTCTTAATCAATGCACATCCTTCCTCTATGCTCTTCTGTAACTGGAACACTGTATTCTCAAGACGCCTGTTTTTTTCCTCTAACTTCTCCTGCTGAGCATATAAACAGAGGCTAGTTACCTAAGGTTTATGTACTGTGAGTGTGTGGATAGGAACTAATGTGTTGGTGCATATCCACAGGGACTAATGAGATTGGTGCACCGTTATAAACATGTACATGCTAAGAGGCAGCGTCAGTAAAGTTATATACAGATCTACAAGACTCTCTTTAAGTCTAAACTTCTATATTTAGACGTATTGGTCTAAATATAGATGTTAAGAACATCTGTATGGTAGGCAGCTGTGTGTTGTGGTTGCCATCTGACCTCAATAAACTCATTTATAATTGATCACAGCCTTATATTCAACTTAGTTTAGTTAATTTTATATAGTGCCAATTTATAGCTAATGTTGTCTCAAAGCACTTCTCTTATGAAGTGGCTCCAGATTGACTGTGAGTGTGTCCAATGTATTTAATACCTTGTAGGGACTATTTTCCTGATACATATTACTTTCTGGGGACCCACTGCTCCTTGTGGGGACTAAAGTCTGGGCCCCACAAAGGAAAATGCTGTTTGTGTGTTCGGGGTCAGGTTTAGGACTAAGGTTTGAATTGAGTTTTGGTTTGGGTTACGGTAAGGGTTAGGCTGTTTGCGTGTGTGTGTATACCTGTTTGGACTGGACTTGAACTTCATTTAATGTGGGGAGATCAGAGAGGTATTTCTCTAGTATCTCAATGCGTTGCTGTTTGTCTTGGTTCTGCTCACTCTCTCTCTGGTATTTCTTCTTCAGACTGGTGATGTAACGATCCCTTGTCTTTATCTGTTCACAAATTAAATTGATAGATCAATTTAATTTGTGAACAGAGACAAGCTCAAGTTAAATTTAAAGTAATAAAAGAATTTACATAAATTGTGAATCATACCTTCTCTTCCAGTTTTCTGATCTCCTCTGTATATTTCAGGGTGACCTGCTTAAAGAACAGGTTCAGATGGAGCACTTCAAGCTCGGCAGCTGCTAATTTCTTACTAAGTTCTTCATCACAACATCGCCTATCAGATTGCAGCTTGCCGGATGTCGTCATTGTTGACTCCTAAATAACAAGAATTGTTGCTGAGTTTTGTAACCACGATTCTAACTTTGCATTCTTCACCGTATCTCACCTCAGTATCTGGGATCATGGAGGTTTGAAACTGTCCTCTCTGGCTGCCCAGGACCTGCTGGGCTCTGTGCTCGTTCTCTCTGATCCAAACATGCAGCTGCATGATTTGCTGCTTTTGGCTGAAACACAAAATCATTTTGTGTCAGCAACAGATTATCATCAATGGTTCTGTTTTAATTGTAAAGTTTTAGATTGCAATTTTTTGACAACGTCATAACAATAATATAATAATAATAGTTATGCTTTACTCAGTTGGGGGAACAAATGCTCTGGCCCGTTATAGACAGCACAGAAAGGAAATGTTAAAACTGAGCACTGAATGAACTGAAGCAACGTATGAAGTTTGTCAGTATTTATTAATATACTAACAATTATTACAAAAAAGAAAAAAAATCTTGAAGAGGAAGACACGGGGAAGCAATTCAGTAGTGAGCAAAAAACGTGAAAGGAAATCATATTAACCTCAACTAATGATCAAAACTAAACCTATACCTGAAAAACCGTTTGGTTAAAAACGAGGTGAAGGGTGGCAGGTGAAAGCTGTGTGCCAGTGGAGACTTCAGTGGGTTCTGCATTACCTTTGAATCTCCAGTTCTCTTTCCCTCAGCAGTTTCTCCTTAACCTTCAGCAGAGTGTTAGCAGGAGTGGAAGTTTCCATTAGCATCTGGTAGCACACAAACATATGAACCATGTTGGTAGAGTGGTCATCGTATCATGCTCAAAAAATTAACAAACACTATCAATAAAAATAGAACTGTTAATAAAAAAGAGCAGAAGAAAGGATACGTTGGAGGATTTTAGAGTTAGACATGTGGGAAAAAACATGGCATAATGCTCAATGTGTGTTGGATTATATTTTTCCTTTATCCCAGTAGAGAATAATGCAGAAAGTTTAACTGATGGTCCTCAGTTAAAATTTAACATGTCCATTAACACAAATATAAATCACCAATAGAAGTCATCTGATTCTTTCAACTGCATTTTTGTAAAATGCTCTGTTCCTAACCAATCAGTAAAGGATTTAGCAGCAGAACGGTCCTTTTAACCAATGAACTTTCAGATTCCTGATTCACAGATTAACAACACCTGCTGGAAGGCCCTCAGTGATGTCAGATGTTTGCAGGTGAGTGAATTGCTTACCTGCAAACTTTTGCTAGCAAAGCGCATTGCTAGCAATCTGCAATGCTCTAATTAATATATGCTTTTATTTTATACACAACGGCTGACGAAGACGGAGAAAATGATCTGGTCTCAGGAACAATAAAAATAAATTTTCATGGCGGACTTTTTCTGAACAACTAGACATCGTAAAGACAAGAGGCTCAGCCATGAGGGCTACACTTACAGCCTCTTGGAGCATTGGAGTGAGGGAGAACCAAGAATACAACAAAGAACAGGCCACAGAGAAGGTCTTGATGATACAACTGAATATACAGCCATCTGTCAGTAAAATACATTATACAGTCCGGGCTTGAAGTTCATCCAACTGGTTAGCTAATGATCTCATATTGAAAGAAATGGTTTGAACGTCCTCCCTCTCTTTCTCTTTGGTTTCTGCTCTGCATTCACAAGGCCTCCTTTTTAACTCCTCTGGGATTTCAAACTTCAGTTGTGCAGCTTTTCCAAACCACCATGTTCTATGGCTACGCATCATAACAAAGTAGTAAAGTATGAAACATACTGTCAAAAATCAATCCAATTAACACCATCTAAAACAAGAAGGAACTGTTGTCCAAATAAGTGATTTTTCCCCATAAAGGCAGGAATGAAAGTTTGACAATGGAAAGACCTCAATGAAACAGAACTACTCCAAAATGCTGCCACTATGAGCAGCGCGATTCAATTTCCCAGATCTTACTGAAGATCAAAGTGAATATCCATTTGCATTCTCTTTTAAGACTACAGAGCAGAGCAACCTTTGGCTTCTTCACCTGAATAAACACAGGACAGTCTGCACCGAGATCTACTCCAGATTCACATTTCACACATTATTACCGTAATATCAAAGGGTAGAGAAATATAACTTCGCCACAATAGTTCAATAGAGCTGTGTTTAAAGTGACATGCTACTTTTGTTTCAGTGTTGAAGCTGAACAGGCATAGAGAGGAAAAAAGTTTAGGAGAAGGTTCCAATTTAGCCTGCTTTGCTGGAGGACATGAATAAAAAGAAAAGTATGCTGGACATAACAGAGCAGTCAAACTGAAAGGCTTGCAAAAACTTGCAACAAATGAACAGAAACATGGCACATCACTGCGACGTTCCAGGAGAGTCCATTTCTTCCCATTTCTTTTATTACAGCAGTAATATAACTCTCCTCTTACCTGGTTAAGTCCAGATTCCTGATAAGACAATGTGAGGCCGTTTACACCATAGTCTTCTGTCCTTGGTGAACTGGCCTGACCAGGTTCATTTCCACTCTCCAGTTTGGGCCGGTACTCCATCTGCTCAGTCAGCCACATCTGGGTTCGAACAGCTGGCTGAATGGGCATGCCTCTGTCAGGGTTTTCAGCCACTGGCCAGTCACCCCAGCTGGATGAATGAAGACCACATATTTGCTGACCTTTCCCAGAATCTTTCGTCTCATGAAAACTGGAGCAGCTTAAGCTGTATTTAACTGGAGAAGAATGAGACGAGGAAGGGGACAGGTCTGTTTTCAAACCACTAGATCTATTACTCTGTTTGTAGCGATAGCTGGGCTCGGCACCAGGAGATCTCAGCAGAAAATTGCTGCAGTTCATAGTAGAAGACAAGGGTAGGTAAAGGTTGACATTTGAATCCCGTCTTTTCTTTCTATAACCATGAAGTACACCTCTGTCCAGCGAACCCTCAGCACCTGGGCTGTAACAGTAACTGGATGTCTTCGTGGAACTCTTATCAACCCCTGATGACAGCTTGGTAAAAGAGGATGACCTTCTGATGGGTTGATGCACTTTCATGTCCAAACTGCTTGGAGCTTCTACAGAAGATGTGGCTTGCTTACTAATGTTGCGAGACATATTCCAACAGCCGGTGCTGTGGGAAGGAGAGGTCATTTTTAAAAGGATTCTTGGTGAGGACGAAGCAGATGACATGGCGAGAGCTGAAGGGACGCAATCCTCTTCCTGGTTTAAATTATGCTGTGACAGAAGAAGGGAAGACAGAGGAGTTGCACTGGAACAGGAATCATCTGCAGACACAAAAAACATAAACAGTTTTTTTTTTTATCTAAGCAAATGAATTAGATGACAAGTTGAAGAACATCAATATAAATGTGTAGTAAGCATGAAAATATAAAAAACTTTGAGCTGTGGACAATGTGCATTGTGAGCTCTGATATCGAGTTAGATCAAGGAAAAGATTACCCTCTGACAGATTAGGTTTTTAAAACTGCATTTATGATCTTACTATTACAAACATGAAGCAGAATTTGCATGAAAAAAAAGTTATACTCCTATGTGCAAACCCTAAGGTATTAGTATAAAGTCTCTTACTGCTTTTTTTTTTTATACTTATTTTTTATGAACATTTCTGAACACATACAGTGGAGAGGCATCAATACATTCAACTTCATATACAATGTTGGACAGCCGTGTCCATATTTAACTGGATACAAGAATGGCATTCTCCTTGTGTCTGTAGTTGCTCCATTTTTCCCATTTAACAATAAACTTGTCCTCCTGCAATCTTAGTCTATATGTGATTTTTTCCATTACGAAGATCTCTTCCACAATGCTCAGCCACCGCTCCACTCTTACTGCTTTTTATGTTGGTGAAAATCCAACCACAAATCAAATTACAGTTACAAGCTTAATTTTCGAAGCCATGAACACCTACCTTCCAAACTGTCAGAGCAGTAGGTACCGATTCCTGTGTCACCGCTGTCAGACACAGAGCTTTGTCGTCGTCCATCACAGATCCTGCTTCCAGAGCAAGGCAGACTGCTGTGCCAGTTTGATTCAAACCATCCAGAGCCACAACTAGGCCCTGAAAATTCCATCCAAAAAGGCCAAAGATTCACGCACACATACAACTTACAAATGGGTTATACATTATGTGATGCCCAGACAGGACAAATAATCATTTGTTTAATATAACTTGCTTTTTTGCTGTCACAAAAATAAGTTATTAACAGTGATTTTAATATTTTTCTGGTGACAACAATGCAGGGACACCCTGTGATGCAAAGGAATATTTGGTAAGAAGTTTAATTTGTCCCAGAAAATTTCACCAATTTATATCTTGCAAACAAAGAAACAATTGCAGCAGTAACTTTATTCAAAGGAGTGTTTTTACTAGAGGAAATTAAAAGATGCGTGAGAAAGACTGTAGATCTCAAACACTTATCTTATGGATAATGAATCTATCTCTGCCATGAGTTGACATGTTTATTCAACCGTGAATAAACCCTGGGTTTATTCTGCCATTATTATTCCGTTAAATAAGAAGATTTTCTGTAGAGTTGCATGGTGGAATGTTGAGTTCTTCTGGTGAATAATTTTTTTTTTCTCTGGGTTCTCCAGCTTCATTCAGACACAACATTAAAAAGCTATAACTGGTCACTATGAATTTTCTGTGCATTAGTGGAAAGAGACCAGAGTTTTCAAGTTCCTGGAAGTAAAGATTACTAATACCTGACCTTGAAGTAACACATCAAGTAAACACTACAAGATCCTCAGGAAGCTACTGAATAGTTTCTACTGGTGCAGTACTGAAAGCTTTCTTACTCTTGCACTGTGTAGTACTTCCTCTGACTGCATGTTTGGTGTCTTGCAGAAGTTCTTGTCCCAGAAGTTATAGCAATAATCAATAATATTGCTATTTTGAGACCACTTTCAAGTTTATGGTAGTGGAATAATAATGCAAGAACATATTCTCAGAGATCAATAGACTTTAAATTTTAATTAACATTTAATATGGAGACCGGAAGACATTTTAAATATCCAAATTAAATAAAGTAAAACAAGAGAAACAACAAATAAAATTAATTATGAAGTTTGTAAAAAAAAAAAACTGTTCCCTACAAAAAAAGGGCTAGTTGAGGCTAATGCAGACTGAAGACGTTTGTCATCCAGTTATTGGTAGAAAGAGTTGACTTAATATCTTAGATTAGAGTTAGTTAGATGATGTTTATAATAATAATAATAATTAATAATAATAGGCTGTCATCTAAAGTGGACCAGTCAAACATGAGTCCACTCTGGCCCTGGTGCTGCATCAACTGGATGACGGAGACGCAATTTTTTAGAATGTATACATCTTGCCCATCTAAAAAATTTGGTTTTAGATGTTTTTGTAGTGCAGAATTCAATGTTTGGGTGCCTAAGACATAATATCATCATGTTTTATATAATCCACAAACAATGTAAAAGGAGATGAAGTTCGCTTCATGTCAGAGCAGAGAGCCAAAACCCTTCCATCAGTTTTCATGAAAACAACACAGGCTTTATAAATCAAAAACAATATTTTTGTAATTGTTTAATGATATAAAACAAACCACTTCAAATCTGACCATCCCAAGATTTAGCATTAAACGGATTAAAGGTACTAAATGAATGCAGTGTTATAGATCTTTAGTCAAGGGCCCAATCGGAAGAAGTAAGTCACATACTAACTTCATCGTCGTCCTTAAATCCAAGCAGCCGGGCTCTTCTGTTGGTGTCATGCATTAATACAGTTCATGTTTACAAGCCTCTCACCTGATTTATTAGCTTCAAATCCAGCTTTAAAATCACTTCTGTCCCACATTGTGTTTGATGTCGGGGAGCATGAAACCCGAAATCCGATCAGAAGACAAAAGAGAAATTACAGCTTCCGGAAAAAAACATGACTTCATCTAGAACAAATAAAACCATAGTCTGGATTGTTATTTAAGAAGTAATGTATCAAGAAATAACCCTCCGTGTTTCTGTGAGTCTGCAGCTTTTTAGCTGAACGTCCTCTACAGAAACTCCTCCTCCTCCTCTTCCTCCTCCTCCTCAGCAGCCTGCAGCAGCAACAGACCTCCCCCCAATTTTATTCAACAACTGGACATGATAGTCCTGAGGGCTGTTTCACAAAAATAACGTTAGAGCCAGGCTTGAAAGGGCCACAGAGCCTGGCTTTCATTCAAGTGAATGCGTGTCCACAGATTTCTCCAGCAGACCATGAGATCGATCGCAGATTCCCTAATGCTACGCTAGATATATTGCGTACGCCATTCCTCAAACTAACTACGTCTTTTTATTGAGGATCAGTGGCGGTTTTGGACATGGGCGACATGGGCAATGGCTCAGGGCAGCATTCTGACGGGGGAGGAAAGAGCGCTGAAAAACAGGCTTGGTGCCTGAAGCTGGCACCTCCCAGGTTCACATTTGCTTTAAAGTCAAAATTCTGAGAAAAAAAAAAAAAAGTCAGGATTATTTTTCTTCAGTGGCCCTAATCCTCTTCTGTATTATTATTATACACTTTTGTAAAATACAAAAACCTAATGTTGCTCTTGTGGTCACAGAGAAGGATGAAACAATAGATTATGTTACATTAAAATGTCCAATATTTCCTGCAACTTTTTTTCTTTATGTGCCTGAATAAATGTATGTGTGGTACATAGACAAACACAATTAAATCTAAATAGTCACCAACCACACTCCCTACCAGTGGGTGGCGGTAATACATATCCTCGGTTTTCTTGCCAACCGCCAAAAACACAGAAAAATGAAGAAGAGGAAGAAATCGACAACAAACCCCGGAATTTTGACCTGTTGATGCTCAGTCTGTCCGTGGAACTGGTAAGTCTTCGGCAGTGTGATTCTAAAAGCCTCTGACTCTGTGATCCGAACATTTTTCAATAACCCACATGGTCTATAAGACCTGTCTCACTGCATCCATGAACTAAACAGGGCAAGAAAAAATAGTTTTAATTGACAGGTTATAAAAGATTCATAACCGCGTAGCTCGGCTGTTTTTACGGAGTTAATTTTCTGAACGTGCCACAACAGGTAAGTGTTTAACCAGGTGTTGTGCTCAGCTCAGCTCAGGTAATTATTTCGCGCCTCGGGAGCGCGCCTCGGGAGCGCGCACGGCGCAGGAAGGTTCTGAATGAATGTTGGAGTCAGACAGAAACAATGAGAGCAAATAGTATTTTATCGGACATGTTGACACGAACATACAGCCGTTTGCTTGTTGATAAAGACATATTGAATGTTGTTTACATGCATCAAGTTTACATCTACGTGATCATCCTCTTGTGACTAAACGTTCTAGTGTTTTTTTTAATAATAAGATACTTTTCTGCTGTAACATGTTAAGTGAAGGATGAAGTAACAAAACTAATGTTTCTCAAAGTTAAAACATCACTAGAGTAGATAGACTATAAGATACCTCTTAACCTTAATAATATATCATTTTATAATAAGGTACCTCATTAATCAGAATTCTACTGACTACTTAATGTCAGGTTCTCCACATGGCAAACGGACATCTGCTTGGCTTTCAGATCTCAGCCAACACTATGTTCATAAGCCCTGAGGATGAGGCCCTGATTGGTCGAGTGTTTGAAAACTATCTGACCGAGCATCATCATGGTGACATTCTTCAGCTCAGCACTGATGTAAATGAAGACACTCATCGCTCTGTTGTGGTTAACGCCATGACACTTTTTGAAGCCAATATGGAGGTACTGTTGACATGATTTACTGTTTATTGATTAAAGCAGAGGTAATGGCCTTTAGATGTTAGATATGAGTTTTTTTCATGACAGAAGGACACGTTGAGTGACCAGTTTTGTCCAATTTGAATATAATGCAGTTGGCTCTTATCCACTGTGATTTTTGGGATGATCTGATGCATTGGTCTTGTCCACTTTCTATCACTTGTTGATAGCTACTACTTATGCTTATATTTAATTTTTTTGCACAGAAAGAACAGTAAGTAGTTGGTGATTAAAAAAACTCAAAATGTTACAATGTTCTGTTTTCAGTAACTTTTGAGTAATTTAACTAAAGCTACTGAAGAGGCCTGTCTACACTGCAAAAACGACACCAGTATTAGTCTGAGAAACATCTTCCTGAGTCCGTAATGTTGAATTGGGTTAACATTCATGTGATGTTTGTGGTATCCATGGAAACTGCTCCTGAAATCTTAGTCCATCCTTCAGTGTCAGGGCTGATTTTGGTTTCAAAAAGAGACTAAGTACAAGCTGTATGTCACATAGCTGACTAGTGCAAACAAGTACATGTGTCATATCATGCTGCACTGCACTGATATTCTTCTGCCTTTTTTTAGGTTGGGGATTATTTCAATGCATATCCAAAACACGTCTTGGCTGTATTTGATAAAGTATTACAGAAAAAAGCTTCAGAGTTAACGGATGAGGCTTCTCTCAAAGACAAAGGACAGGGAGCAGGTCAGAGAAGCCTGAGGCAGATATATCACACCCGCATCACAGGTAAGACATCTAGCTGCTGACTGAGCTCTGTTTGTTTTATGCTGTTTTGTTTTTCACTATTGTATGCATTGCAATTTTTTAAAATCATTTTGATCAGTTGTAACAACATAAATGTTATTAATTCATTCTCTTACTGTTGGATTTATATTTCGGCATATTCAAGGGTAGATTTTTAAAGCACTAGAAGTAGTGTGATGGAGAAGTTGAGGATTAAATATTACTGATTCTTATTTATGAAAGTTTAGGAAAAGCATATTGTGTATTTCTTCCTAAATGCACTCATAATAATTAAGATGTTCTTTGTTCTATTATGGTTTTCTTGTCTTTTTGAAACCATTTAATCCCAGGTCTGCCAGTGTGTCCAGAACTAACCAGACATACCATTCCAAGGTCCAGAGATGTGGGTCACTTTTTGTCTGTTACTGGTACGGTCATACGTACCAGTGTGGCTAAGGTAAGAAATCACATGTTAACTGTTCAGACATACAGTCCATCCAAGGATCCTCTGTTCTTGAATCAGGATGTTTGGTTTCTGTGTATGATTTAGTTCAGTAAACTGAGGTGCTGGTGCAACATTTGCCTGTCATTTCGTCTCCTAATCCAATCCAAAATGGTCTTGATTTTGGTAATCTGTTGAATCAGGCCTGGACAGAAATACCAACAGTTTTGTCCATGTGTGTGAAACGGTTCTCTTAAGTAACACATCCAGAACTGAAAAGTACACCACCCATTGTTAAATGTCAAAAAACAAAAACCGCAGAAAGAAGCTGAGCTTGGTCCTACAATAATAGGTTAAAGAGAGACGATTCATAGATGAATCGTCTCTCTTTGTCGTCTCCTGATTGAAGCAACGTCTGACATATTTCCAACTCTAAAACATTTGTAGGATTTACAAATATAGTAAGAGGAGTCGCATAAATAAATGCTGGGATGTTCTTTTTGTGTTTCTGCTGTTCTGTATTTATTAGGTTCTGGAGTTTGAGCGTGATTACATGTGCACAAAGTGCCGACATGTTTTCAATGTTCAGGCTGATTTTGACCAGTTCTACACCTTCGTCCAGCCGGTGGGCTGCCCAAATCCTGCTGCCTGTAATTCCTTTAAATTCAGCTGTCTGTCTGGAGGGTCGGAGCCTGCTGCCTGCAGGGACTACCAGGAAATTAAGATACAAGAGCAAGTATGGAACATTTGCATATAACTCCTTCTCCTTATTTCTATTAAAATTAAGTTTAAAGTTTGTTAAAATAATAAGTTAGAAGTTTATTTTAAATCTCCATTTGAAAATGAAATGATCCTCTCTTATAACAGGTTCAGAGGCTGTCAGTGGGCAGTATTCCTCGTTCCTTAGTGGTAGTGCTGGAGGATGACCTGGTTGACAGCTGTAAATCAGGTATGAATCAGCAGCCAAAGTATTTGTAAAATACATCTAATAAAAGACTGATATTTTCTCCTAACAGCTTTTGAAAATCTGAGATTCAGTGCAAGAAGCTGTTGAAATATGCAGTAAAGTTACATTACTTCGTGCTTTTGGCACTTTAATAAATCAACAAAAATATTTATTCATTACCTTTTGCTTAATCTAGCGTTGGGTTCTTGCGGCAGCAGCCTTAAGAGAGGCCTACTTTCCCTTTCTGACCCCGGCCACTTGGTCCTGCTCCTCCAGGGGAATCCCAAGTCGTTCCCAAGCCAGTTGAGAAACACAGTCCCTCCAGCATGCACTGGGTCTTCGTCTGACTCTCCTTCCTTTGGGATGTTGGCCCAGACACCTCACTGGCATCCGAACCAGTGTCTGAGCCACCTCAGCTGGCTCCTCTGGGTGTGGAGGAGCAGCAGCTCTACTCTGAGCCCCTCCTGGATAGTTCACTGGTTTTATCTGAGCAGTAGTAGCACACACTCCCCTCCACTGGTGCTGACTCCCTGTGATGACATCAGCTCAGTTGTTTGTAACCCCCAATGCTGTTATGAGGATACCCAGAAATCTGAACCTCTCTGTCTTCAAGGAGAAGCAGTGAAGACGAATGATCCCTGCTTCTTTCTAAGCTACCCTTGCTGTAGTCTCTGATTAATTTATTCCTGGTGTGTGACGGGGCTGAAGTCGGTCTACTCCTGCAGACATGTCATAAACACACACACACTCACAGTCCAGCCTGCTTGTCTGCACTACAAGTGTTTCAAATGCATGTCAACTTTGCAACCAAAATAACCCAATAAATGTATGTATTATTAAATTCAAGAAGAGAGTGAAGTATTTTTTTTTCTTTAAAATATAACATGTTTACAGGTGATGACATAACGGTTTATGGTGTAATGTATCTCCGCTGGAAGCCCCTTTATGATGGTTCCCCCTGTGATGTGGAGTTGGTCCTCAGAGCTAACAACATAGAAACAAATAATCGGCAGGCTGCTGCTGCTCTGATGGTAAAAGATGTTCAGAAAGAATTTGAAGAGTTCTGGGACAGCTACAAGCAGAATCCACTGGCTGGTTAGTGTTTTTGCCCTTTGCATTTCTTGTGGTAACTTGCATTTTGTAATTTGATTTTCTCATCTCTTTCTGTAGGTAGGAATGAGATCTTGTTCAGCCTGTGTCCGCAGGTTTTTGGCATGTATGTAATTAAGCTGGCTGTGGCAATGGTGCTGGCTGGTGGAGTCCAGAGAATAGACTCTTCTGGGACCAAAGTTAGAGGTATTTGTCTTCTTTGTTTGCCATAATCAGCATGTGAGTGTGAATCAGAATGATTGATTTCATTCTAAAATGTCTGAGTTTCCTTGTAAAGCCATATTTAAGTCTTGATTTCATTTCATCACTATTGAAAACAATCTAAACTAAAAATCAATAAGCCAAGTTTATTTGTATGTCACATTTCAGCGACAAGGCAGTTTAAAGTGCTTTACATCATAAAAACACAAAAATAGCAAAATGTGATTGTGTGATGTCTCTTTAATTCGTAGGAGAATGTCATTTGTTGCTGGTTGGTGATCCTGGTACAGGAAAATCTCAGTTTCTGAAATATGCAGCCAAGATAATATCTCGATCTGTACTTACAGCTGGAATTGGATCAACCAGTGCAGGTGAGCATTTTTCCACATCATAAGTTTTCTATAAGCAGTGTTTTCTATAGGAGCTTTGGGATTATGGTGCCCCAACGTGGAGCGCTGCAGCACTGAAACAAGTCATTTTTTTACTGCTATGGTGGTGCTGGTTGTAAGAGTTTGTACCGCAATTTTTGGGTTGCCAGTTCAGTTTCCGCTCTATCTGCCTCTGTCGTTGTGTCCTTGGGCAAGACATTTTACCTGCCTTCCTGCTGCTGGTCAGATGTCCTGGTGGTGCCGGTGTGTGGCAGCCTGGCCTGACTCGAGTTCATTTTTAATTTCCCATCCATCCATCCATCCATCCATCCATCCATTTTCTGTGCACCCTTGTCCCTAATGGGGTCGGGAGTTGCTGGTGCCTATCTCCAGCTGCGTTCCGGGCGAGAGGCGGGGTACACCCTGGACAGGTCGCCAGTCTTTTAGTTTCCCTTTGGCATAAATAAAGTATCTCAGAATCCTGAAAATGATACGTTCTTACCTAATGACAGACCCTGGGTGATCACAGAAGGTCTACAAATACCTGTGAGTATTTGTGTATTTAATTGACACCCGTCAACTTCTACCCCTGATTATGACCCGTTGGATCTTAAAAATTAAAACTGGGATTTCTGTTTGTTGGAAGTCCTCACAAAGTTTCATTGTTGAAATGAAGAGATTATAGTTTGCCAATAACACAGGACTTTGAGTTTTACTTCCTTTTTTTAAACATAGTTTTGAACACTGCTGTTTCTCAGAGCTCTAATTTTTCTGATAGAACATTTTCTACTTTGCCAATCTAAAAATCTCCTGGTGTCTTCCTGTTCTCTGTCTTGGTGAAGGTCTGACGGTTGCTGCAGTAAAGGATGGAGGTGACTGGCACCTGGAAGCTGGAGCGCTGGTCCTGTCTGATGGTGGTTTGTGCTGCATTGATGAATTCAGCAGCATCAAAGAACATGATCGAATCAGCATTCATGAAGCAATGGAGCAGCAATCAATCAGCGTAGCCAAAGCTGGGTATGTATATTTACATTCACTCCCTTCATGAAGTGTTCCTTCTTCATGAACATTTCCACTCTTTCTCTCTGGGCTGACAGCAGCTAGTCTGACCTCTTCCTCTCTCTGTCCCTGGTCACGTCTCTTTTTATGTCCCATCGATGACGACAAATCCCCTGTAGTGCTACTTCTCCCTCCTTCTCTGCTCCTGAATCTGCTCTAGCAGTTGAAGTTTGTGTGGAACACATATCTGATACACATCTTTCTGCAGCACAAGCCACCTGCTACAGTCTCTTCGACAACTTCATACATTTACTCTCATTTGGTCAATGGCGGGTGTCAATTTCTACCTTGATTGTGTCCTGTTGGATCTTGCAGAAGAAAAAAACTCGGATTTCTCAAAACTTTTGCAGCACCTTGAGAAGCTTTTGCAGAATCTAGCAAAAGTAAATCAGGATTCCTTTTTCCTTTTCCCCATGTGGGCCCCATACAATTAGGATAGATGTGTTAGTTGGAGTATAAATTAAGGTTGAATACCAATGATGCTATCATGGGATATGTGTAGATAAAATGTATTTACACTTTTTGTTTCGATCTCTTGACTCGTAATCTTTACTACAGAATGGTGTGCAAGCTGAATACTCGAACCACCATTTTGGCAGCTACCAACCCCAAAGGACAGTATGATCCCGGTCAGCCTCTCTCTGTGAACGTGGCTCTGGCCAGTCCTTTGCTCAGCCGGTTCGACCTGGTTCTGGTTCTGCTGGACACCAGAAACGTTGAGTGGGATTGTATCATCTCTTCTTTTATTCTTGAGGACCCAGGTAGAACTAAGATTTTTTTTTTTTTCACTATCTAGTTTTGAATACATTTTTAGTTATCTTTGATGATATTCATGCTATATTTCTCCTTCTGTTCTGACACATTACGGGCAGCATCAGTACATGTCTCCCCATGATTTCTCAGGAACTCCAGCTGATGCCAGTGGGCTCTGGTCCATGGAGAAAATGAAAACTTATTTCAGTGTGATTAAACAGCTGCAGCCTCAGGTGTCCGAAGAAGCCAACTGCATCCTGACTCGTTATTACCAGCTGCAGCGTCAACGAGACGGTCACAGTGCCGCCCGCACAACCATCCGCATGCTGGAGAGCCTGAGCAGACTTGCTGAAGGTGAGAACAGACTGAAGTCCAAAACAATTTCACTTTACATTATGATGATCAAAAGTTCAAACTTAGTGGACTGTCACTGAAAACAGCTGCTTTAATCTTTTACCTTTAGCTACTGAAATATGTGACATGATTAAAGACGCTTGCTGTGTCTCAGAAATGTAGTTGAACATAAAAGAAAGGGAAATCTGAAAAAAATCTTTAAAAATATGCATGTTTCCAAATGGCATAATAGTGCCAGTAAAAGGGAAAAGGATTTGTTTAAACACCTGCACATATTGACAGAGACCTGTTCTTTTCTTAAACTTTGCACAGCACATGCCCGGCTCATGTACAGAGAGACTGTTACTATCGAAGATGCCGTTACAGCCGTGTCAGTCATGGAGTGCTCCATGCAGGTGAGGAGAAAACAGATTGACCCATTTTACTACATAAGTGACGATCCTTTGGAAGGATTAACTCTTTAATGTTCTTATCTTTAGATACATTTTTGCTTTGCTCCAAAAACCTTACCAGTATTTTCCGTTTCTTGGCTGTAGCATCTTCAGTTTATGTACTTTGCTGTCCAACATGAGGCTGTAGGAAAAACTAAAAAGCTACTGACACATTGGGTGCACTTGGGGACACTATTATTCATCTCTTTGTTATATTGTTCATTTACAGATACTTTACCTATTCTCAGTGACTTTATAATGAAAGTTGTAGATACCAATGTGTGTATACTTATGTATTGGAGTTTGTTTCAGTGTTTGGACAAGTGTCTTTATACAGGTAACAAGTTCAAACAAGTGACTTTAAGACGAGTAGTAAGATGAGGGATCCAGGAGGGTTTAAAGAAAAACTAAGAGGAGTTAATATTGGTTTGTAACTTATCAAATACTTATGTCATTCAATAAAATGCATATTAATTACTTAAAAGTCATACAATGTGATTTTATGGATTTTAGTTTCAGATTCCATAACTCACATTTGAAGAGTAGCTGATAAAAATGACAGACTTCTACCTGCTTTGCAAGTGGAAAACCTAAACAATTGGGACAATATCAAATACTTGTTCTCCATACTGTAGAATACACTGCAGAAAACGAAAAAGACTTTGGACTTTTGTAGTTTAGTTAGTTTATTTGTTGATTGTTTTTGTTTATTTATAATTATACAACATTATAATTATAAAGTTTTCACAAAAAAAAGGGGAAAATGGGATGGTGATTGGGTCACATGACGTAGCTGAGTCTTGATTTGGCTCAAGAAATGAAAATATGTTTGGCTGGTTGTGAGCAACGTACATTTGAGATGATTTGAGAATTTTAAACTCATTAAAACCTGGAAACTTTCTTCAACAAAGAAAGTTATTCACAATTATTTGGATCATGCATCACCTGATGTTTGGGGAATCAGTGAAGGTGAGACTATATTCCCATGTCTAAAATCCAAGTTTCAAGTAAGCTGAAAGAACTCGTCTTATTATAAAAGATGGCATGTTGCCTGATAAGAAAGGTTCTGAGCAGTTATTAAATGGTTTTGTTCTGGTGATGTCATGAGTTCATGCCAGAATGAAACACCCAGGATACAGTGGGCCCACACTATTAAGAGTTTGAGCTGCTTAATGTTAGAAAATCTAGTGACGGCAATAATGTTGGTAAATATTATCATTTGCAGTATATGCCTTTATTCCTCTCTTTCTCGTGTTCTTCCATCACTGGGACCTTTAGCAGTTTGGTCAGGGTCATTTATGTCTGGTGTGAGCATTGCCTGCAGTTACACTCTGTCCTCTCTGGAATATATTAGTCAAAAAGTACTGCACTCAAACAGTCCTTTGTGACATGGGTATTGCAGACACTAATGTTGCGATGACTGTGCTCCCATGTTGTTTTGTCTTGTTTTATTTTTCAGTCCTGTGGAAGTCTTTAACCATCTGGTGCATCCTTCCTTTAGGGTGGTGCTTTGCTGGGAAATGTAAACTCTTTGCTAACAACGTTCCCCACCGACCCCCTTCAGCAGTATCAAACCCAGTGTCAGATGCTCCTGGAGGGACTGAACCTGCCTGAGCTTCTTCAAAGTGAGATGGAGCGGCTGGCCAGGTGAGCAACTCTACAATCTCAACACTTCTTATTTTATTCATGTGCACATTTTTAGTGCTTAAGATTTGCTGCTGACATGATGGTTTAGTTACACCAAAAAAAAGTTCAGAGTTAGACACCCAAAAATAAGTGGCTGAATGATGACAGGAGCTGCTATAGCAACCAACCAACCAAAGACTAAAGGGCTGCAAATAATTCTCATTACCCAAGACTAGACTTTATTTGGCATGCTCCTTCAGGTCATCCAGTCATTTTATCATTTTACACATTTTTTTTTGTGTGTGTGTGTGATTATTCACATTTCATAATATATGCGACTTGTATGTGATCTCCTATGTGAACTGCAAGCAACCTGAAAGTTTCCCGCATGCTCAGTAGAGGGCGCAGTAACTTCACACCAGTGCAGATCAGTTTTTGTGGAAGTAAACATGGATGATGATGGTAGAGCGGATCTTGGGATTTTAAAGTTTGGGACTCCACTTGTCTCTGTTTGGTGTGACTCGACCCGAAGCAGTAAGGAGAGAGTGAGGGAGGTGCAGGAACAAACGAAATAGTAGTACACAACCGAGAGAGCTCAGCAAAGCATTATTATTAAATGTAGTACCTAATATTCTTTGCTATGCAGGTAAATTAGCAAAGAATCTTTCATATTAGAAAATGATATTACTAGCTACAAGTTTTAAAAAGTGAATAGTTAATTGTGAAAGTTATCTTTTAAGTTCTGGGTGCTTAACTTTGTAAGTCTATTTAAAAACGGCTGAGCACTCAAAGAACCTGTGATTATGCTAGATAAATGAGATAATATAGCTGTTCATGTTGTTACTTCTAATACTGTATATTTTTATCTCTCCACTTGTGCTGTGGACAGTGCAATTAGCAAACCCAGATTAGTATATCCTAATAAAATGCATTTTTGTGGATGTTGTTCTTGCTAGGCTAAGGAGCAACACCCCAGAGACTGATGTGTGCGACCCGTCTCTTTCTACTGACCAGCATCAACTACATGATTCAGACTCTGAAACCTCCAGTGACCTGAAGAGTTGTGTGACAGTGAATAGTTGTTTGGACCGGCTTCCTGCCACGAGTCCCTCACTGTCCCCAGATGATGTCATCCTACCCATCATTACATCAACCCAAGGAAACATAAATATTGCACCAAACAATAGCTGGTCAGTATTTTCAGCACTAAGAGAAGAGCAAAGTGGAGTTATGGAAAAAGAACAGAGACTCCTGGCTGAGAAGAAGAACAATAATGCTTTGCTAAGTGAAAAGATGGCGGCCGAAGATGGAAAATTGACAGACCTGCACACAAAACTGTCAGCTTTTATTTTCAAACCCAGAGATAGGAAACAACCTGACCACAGTGGTAATGAATCAGAAACATTAAGAGAAAAAAGGATGAATATGCAGACGTCAGCTAGTCACAATGACTTGACTAGCCAAATGCCACAAGCAAAGAAAAAGAAACAAATGGAAAAGCTAAATAATGGAGATTCACAACACTGCACAACCAAACCTACAGCAGCTCAGACTAATTTGGAAAGAGTTCCTCATGAAACAGAAACGTCTAAGTGCAAACTAAAGCAGTCGGACCTTACTCACGTTCCAAACCAACATGCAAAACCTGCAAGCATCAGTGAGGTGAACATGAGGAAAAGGAAGTGCTTTAATCTGAGCTCGCCACTAAAAAATAAAGGATCTAAGCCGTTCCTTTCAGGTTTTTCTTTCTCTGGTCTTACTGACGTTTCTAGTGACGTCCTTGACACTGACTGGGACCAGGAAGTTTCAAAAACCACCAAAGCGTGAGGTCAAAGACTGTCCGCATAAATAGTGTAGTGAGGAACTGAATTTATTTGTCTTAAAAACTTCTTGGTTCAAAAATTCTTAAAAGTGAAAAAGAGGAATTGTACACTTTCTGTTTTTTGTATTTAAAATTTTGAGCAGAGGCTGATCAATCGCCTTCATTTGAGAAAGTGTAAGAAATAATGAAAAAGAAAAAAAAAATGTTTTTCTAGTGAATTTTCTTGGATTTCTGCTTTTGACCAATGAGGAAGTAAAATGTTGCTTAACAAGGTTGCTCTAATCAAATATAAAAATTGGGATACAATGTGGTTTGGACAGCCTTGTTTGATTTTAATTTAGACATTTACATTTTTCAGAACACCAACAAGGATGTGAAAGTCATGTCTTTTCTGTTTCTTCTCGGCTTCATAATGGCTTCTTACTCCAGCTCAAGGAAGCAAAACCTTTTTATTGCATTAATGCAAAAATAAAGTCAACTGACATATGCAGGAAAATGGTAAAAAAAAAAAAAAAGAAAGCATGAAGGATCTTTAAATCCCAGTTTGTGATTTTGTCCTTGTCACACTGAAGTGATATGAAGACACCATCTGCAAAGATGTCAGCTTTACAGTGAAACAGAAAGTAGAGAAACATTGAAGAATAAATGGGTGATGGATTAATTAGGAGCATTATTTCTATGTTCAGTTTCTTTTTATAATTTTCACAATGGTTGAGCATCTTTAGTGAGTCTCATTCAGTGATTTATTTCCAATAATATTGAGCGACCTACATCAAGTTTCAGCTTTATTTTCCTTGAAACAGCATAGAAATGTTCAAAAACACTAGTTCTAGTTGTTTGAAGCTGGAAATATTTCTAAATCCTGTGTTTCAAGAAATTTTACTTGTCTGAGACCGAAAACGCTCTAACTCAGTTGAAGAAGTTCAAAATGCACCATCTGTGAATTTTCAGCACTACATCAAGTGTCAACTTTATTTTCCTTGAAACAGCATAGACATGCTCAAAAACACTAGTTCTGGTTGTTTGAAGTTGGAAATATGTCTAAATTCTCTGTTTCAAGAAATTTTACTTCTCTGAGTCCGAAAACGCTTTAACTCAGCTTAAGAAGTTCAAAATGCACCATCTGTAAATTTTCAGTACTACATCGTGTCAACTTTATTTTCCTTGAAACAGCATAGACATGCTCAAAAACACTAGTTCTGGTTGTTTGAAGTTGGAAATATGTCTAAATTCTCTGTTTCAAGAAATTTTACTTCTCTGAGTCCGAAAACGCTTTAACTCAGCTTAAGAAGTTCAAAATGCACCATCTGTAAATTTTCAGCACTACATCGTGTCAACTTTATTTTCCTTGAAACAGCATAGAAATGCTCAAAAGCATTAGTTCTGGTTGTTTGAAGTTGGAAATATGTCTAAATTCTCTGTTTCAAGAAATTTTACATGTCTGAGTCCGAAAAAGCTCTAACTCAGCTGAAGAAGTTCAAAATGCACCATCTGTGAATTTTCAGCACTACATCAAGTGTCAACTTTATTTTCCTTGAAACAGCATAGAAATGCTCAANATCCTGGTTTTGAATAAAATTTCTGGTCTGAGACCGAAAAAGCTCTAACTCAGCTGAAAAAGTTCAAAATGCACCATCTGTGAATTTTCAGCACTACATCAAGTGTCAACTTTATTTCTCTTGAAACAGCATAGACATGCTCAAAAACACTAGTTCTGGTTGTTTGAAGTTGGAAATATGTCTAATCCTGGTTTTGAGTAAAATTTCTGGTCTGAGACCGAAAAAGCTCTAACTGTCATGTTTGGGTTAAGGTTTTTTGCCCACATGCAGAACACCACAGGAGTCAGAAATCAGTTTAAGATATTTATTACAATAAAGAATGTGGATAATGTTGAATCCTGGGTCCGGGAGGGAATCCTGCTGACAGCAGCTCACTA
>CAEFZY010045778.1:0-41586 GCA_903066815.1 Brachyrhaphis roseni
CTGTGCTACTACCGTGTTGCTGCTGTGTTACTGCCGCGTCACAGGCACTGTTTGGAAAGAAAAGCTAAGGTATATTATTAAAACTCTTTCTGTGTACCGTCTGTATGTAGGCACATGCGGCTTATAGACAGGTGCGGCTTATGTATGTACAAAATGGTTTTTCCTTTGCATATGTGCTGGATGCGGCTTATAATCAGGTGTGCTCTATAGTTCGGAAAATACGGTAATTGACTTGGGATGACAGTGGATTCAGGGAATCAGATTCACCAAAAAATAAGATAGTCACACAACAAAAATCCAAAAGTGATCAGAAATTCACAAAATTATAGGACTAAACTCCAAAAAGAACCATGACACTCACAGCTTTACGCAATGCTCTAGAATTACCATCTCACAAATTTCTTATAGTAAGTAAGGTGTATACATACCAAGACCTTAAAGATTCTGATGATGATTAATGTGAAAGTTTTCTTGAACAGGAAATTGGAGGAGTACTGTACTTCTGATTTCTATGTCTCTTTAGAGAAAAGCTTTACAGTAATTTCTTACAGTTTGAACAATAATCTGACATCAGTAGTCATTACTAATAGAAGTACTTGGAGGCCAGATATTGTTATTGTAAGTTTTTCTACAATGATTTGTTGGAATAATTTGAAAAATAAAAAACATGATTTTTTTCTTTGCAAAATCCATCCATTCATCCATTATCTTGCTGGTTCACAGGAGAGGAAAAAGCCTATCTCCAGTGATCAATGGGCGAGAGGCGGAGTACTCCCTGGACAGCTAATCAGTCCATCACAAGGCAACACAGATAAGCAGGACAAACAACCACGCAAATACACACAATGAGAATTTAGAGACCAATTAACCTGACAGTCATGTTTTTGGACTACCCAGTTTGTTCTCAAATATTTCTCAGCAAATTTGTGGTTGCTTTTAAGCTTGGCCAATTAAAGTTGGTCCTCTCTTCCAGATTCCACCAAATCTGAATTAAAATGCTGTTAGTGGTGATGATGTTCATAACAGCAAGAGCGGCCCTTAAATCGTATTGTGCTTGAGGCCCCATACCACTTTGGGTCAGCCCTGCATGACGAGCTAGAGCCACAGCACTTCTCAGCTCTCTGCTGGATGCAAGAGACAAACAGGGAGATTTAATTTATGTTGCACTTGTGGGATAATGGTTTTTTGCTTCATGATTGTTGAGTTTTTAATAAAAACCACAGAAGCTATTTATTTTTGTAGGCCAGATTTCATGTACCTAAATTTTCTGATCTGTGCTTTTTATTGTCAGCTGGCTGGCTCTTTAGCACTCCTTCATCTACTGAGATTTGCCTAACTGGAGCGGAGGAGAGGCAGAGACGCATTGGTTGAGGCACAGTTTGAGGCAGAGTGTCAACCAAAGCAACAATGACGGTCTAAGCTGGCAGCCCACTCTATCATGGGTCCACCGGGGAAATCCCTAGTAGTCCTATATGCCAGTTTGTCCCTGATCATAACATAAGGCCATCCTACTGTTTATTTAATTTAAAACAGATGTCAATCCACAAACAGTGCGATAGAATTTAAGGACAACTCCACATTTAATAAATTTAGAAGACTTTCTTTGTAATTATCTTATGTGTCATTTTACCAGAACATTGAATCATAAATTTTTTTGTACTATTTTACTCAGAATGTTTGATAATTACAGAAGTTTATTTTTGTACAGATCACATTAGTTCTCCTCTTTGTATTGTTTAATGCAATTCAGCAGCTTTCTGATTATTGTTTGATTACATCTTCTGTTTACATTTGCCTTTCTTTTTCTTGGTGATGTTTATCTTGTTCTCCTTCTTGTTTTTACTAAGTTTAGTTTTTTATACAAGCAAGAGTTAAAATCACTTTTAGTATACAGCGGATGATGTTTTCCTGTATATGTATTTGATTGAGCATAATGTACAGTTTAATTGTGACTCAAGCATCTAATTTTTTGGCCTTTTGCTTCATTCACATAGAACTCTTCAAGCTAAATCCACACTTGGTATTTTTAAGACAAGTTGTCGTTTTTTGTGACAACCCTTCAAACTAGACTAAATAGCTTGTAAGCAATCCACAGTCTGACTTCATGATCATCTCTCTCAGTTGCCAACTTCTTGAAAGATTAGAAATGTCATTATACCTCTCCAGTGATTGATAGACAGCAACAATTGCCCCTCTAAGGGCTCTGTACACTAAATCAACACCAAGAAACAGCAGAGATGGAAGGCACCCCTGCTGTTTCTCTTCACCCCCACTGCGCTTCATCATGTCGCCAAGGGCTAGAAAAATATTTTACTGGAACTCAAGTAAAGGACAACTTCAGTCAATTTTTAATGTAAAATAAATGCCTGCAAGATGCGTCTCAATTGTTGCTGTTCAAAACAATCCCATGGTATGTGTAATGCTTCACATTGTAGGAAACATACTCAGGGATATGCATGTATATGCTTTTATTAAATGTCTAGGCTTTATGCATTAACAGAAAAGAGCAAAGAAAAATGAATAGCTCAAAGTTCCAGCATCTTTTTCACTGACTGACCAGATGTTAATTTCCCAGCTAAAATCAGACCTGATGTCTTCCCCTCTTGGCTTTGTGGTAACTCACACCTAAATGTTCCTGACAGAAAAGAGCTCAAACATTTATACATCAATGTTAACACTTGCTATTAATTTAAGGATGACCCATTGAACTTTTTTTGATATGTACAAAATACCAGAGTACTATATTGTTTTCATTTTTAACAGGTTGGAAGTAGTTCTTGAGATCTTAATGAGAAGTATGAGTTACATAGCTTGTTCAGAGTACCACACAGACAGTAATTTTGACCTCATTAGCCTTATTTAAAGCAGCCAGTTGTAAAAGCTCAATGCGCATCCCTCCTCATGTAACGGTGGTAAGACCAATACATTGGCCATCTATCCATTCATGCACTATTGATAACCTCTTATTTCTACTCAGGTTCACAGAAGATACTATGCAGCTAATGTAAACCAACGATGCCACAGCTAACCCTGTTGTCAGAAAATCTTAAATACAAAAATCTTTTCAACAAATAAAAACTCAACCAAACATTTAAATAGGTGTGAGAGATGGGAAAACAAAAGGTAAAGTCCAAATAGAATCCCTTAAATTTAATTGTTTTTGCTTTCATCAGCCAAAAACCAGGTTTTGTCCTTTTTTTCCCGTTTTCGGGAGGGTTTCTCTTGATTTTCAATTTGGCTTTTGATACCAAAGCTGTGTTGGAAATCTGCATCAGTGAGGCAGTTAGTATTTATGCTTATAAGGGTAAAATGTAAATCATCTCCTGCGCTCACTATCTGCTTGTGTGTAAAATTATTTTTATCATTCCCTTACTAGACCCCACTTCACCTTCACTTTTTTATTTTGTCATCGAAATTTAGCCCCTAAAAATATTGTCGAAGCAGCATCTAATTTTCCTCTGTGTCTCTCGCTGTCTTGTTCTCCAGGGAGAGCTGGGTGTGAGAATTAGGTCTCTCAGTAGATATGTTGTGGGTATTTTTGCTTCGACAGTTTGAGGCTACAGCAGGCAGAGAGAGATTGTGGGACAAGATGGAAGGCTTCTCGATTTTTTAGCTTTCTTGCTTGTGTGTCGAGGTTGGTCACACTACAGGGATTTTAGAAGACACCATCTGGCCATGGGTTTAGGATGACTGCAAGATGAAGAACAAAATATGCATATTTTGTCCGCATCTTGTGAATTCCCTCTAATCTTTTGAATGAAACTTGCTCTACAAACCTCTCAAGGATGTGGTTATCCCTGTTGTTTGTAGTTTTTCATGAAATAGTCACAATGAAGAAAAGAAAAACACTTAAAATATGTGTGCAATGCATCTATATTGTGATTTTTTTTATTGAAATACTGAACTAAATAAACTTTAAATTCATTGTTGTTTATTCATACAATACTTAAGTCAATTAAATTTAATTGACTCTAATGTCAATTAGACTTAGACATAACTTGAAAGAGCACTTTCACTTGATCTTTCACTTGAAAAATGCTTTATGGAATATAGCAATTACTTCATTGATGAATGTTTAGTTGTTTTGGATAACAGTTTTACCCTGTTTAAATGTGAATGCTAATTTTATTATATTTATTTATGACCTTGTTTAGGCCAGGTTTATTTTTTCATCCCCTGTTTCAACCCAGAACGGAACTACTTTCCTTTTCGGGACATATTGCCTTGGATCATTGGACTAAAAACATTCGGATTATTGATTGATGGATCACTAATCATCCTGCATATGAAAGAACGGACTTAGAATACGAAAATAACTCTTGGGTGTCATCGGGGTTTATTTTGTTGTTGCTGTTGTTTTCCTGTTGTGTTTTTTGCTTATACTCATAGGAAATAATTTTTATTGTTATTATTATTGAATACATTTATAAATATATGCAAATATATAAATTTGAATACAACTTAAACTTACTACCTGTCTGATGGTGTTTCATTCACACAGATACGGGGTCCCCAGTCGAACCTTTCTGACTGCCTATTGCCATATTTGGCCGAAGTCAGGCCAAATATGTGTACGTAGCGTTACACAAGCATTATGGGAGTGTCCAATTACCATACCTTGCAGGAAAGTAACAACTTCAGAGATTCCTCATCCAATAAAATGAGTCCTGTACTAAAATGGGCAGATAAATCACTTTCCCAACCTTGGTCCTCAAGGGACACTGCCCTGCATGTTTTAGGTATTTACATGCTTCAGTCCAATTGATTTCAATTGATGATTGATTAACTGGCGTTTGTTGAACTGCAATCAGTTGAATCAGGCACATTAATGCAGGGAAACCTCTAAAACATGTAGGACAGTGTGCCTTGAGGACCAGGGTTGGGAAACACTGTTCTACAAGACAAGCCAGGGCTCCAAGAGCAACATAAAGAAAGATTACATGGTACAAATGTACTGGGACACAGACATTAATTTTGGAGACATGTCCTGTGTCTGAAAAAAGTCAACATAATTATCACTTTTACATATTGAGGAAATTGGGGGAAGCCTCCAAGCTTGATAACACAAATCCAATTTTGAAGAACTTTGGCATCATCAGACTATTAGGATCTTGGGTTGTTTGAGTTTGTTTTGGGTTTTGTGATTTGTAGGAAATGTGTAGATGGAGATGAAGAGGTTTTACTAAGCAAGGCAGCTTATAAACATGACCAGTGTGCAGGAATGGGCAATGGAGTATTCCTACTGAATGTAGAGTGAAGAGCTTTGGGGTCCTCTAGACTTGATAAAGAGCTATATAAGTACAGGCTATTTATCAGGCCAAAAAAGTTTTATTGTAGAGTGCATGTAAATGCCAGGTGTTAACTGGGAGTGCAAAAGTTGTAAACTTTTATTTTCCCTATTTAAATGTATCTGCACAAACACCTACAGGTAATGTTATTTTAAGTGAAGTATTTGGAAGGACAGGTCTGCATAGTTGATGCACCATGGAAACAGAAAATATACTCATTAAAAGACTGACTAAATTTTATGACACAGGCAAACATCACAGATTGTTTCCTCATTGATTCTCTATATTTACATTTTAAATTTTTCAAAATGTTAAAACACCTGAATGTTATTTACCCTAGTTCTCCTGAATACAGTTTAGTAGTATGCATTTTTTTTTTTATCTTCCTCAAATTATACTGGTGTGTAAAGCACTGCAATCGGTCTAAAAAGACTCCTGGTATTGTATAAGTAGTTGTGTATTTTTAGGATGCAACAAGCAATTGCCATTTTTTTTATTACTTGTGCATTATGAAATGAAGGGACGACAAAAATAAAAATATAATTTACTGTATTCAATTATTTGATGTGTGAAGCAATTTGAAATAAAATTTGGCATAGCATCATAGAAATTAATTCCTTCAAGGCTTCTGCAGTTTTGTAACAAAGACTAAGGTTAGAAAGGTAATATGTCTCCTAGTTTATGATGAGCAGCTCTATGAGGGTTTTCAGGTCATAACTGCAGACAGGGACAATGTCAGACGGCGCGTGTGAAAGAGATCAAAGGAGAAAGAACGCTTGAACACTTGTCTACGTTTTATATTTGGAAGCTCTTTTGTCCTGAACTTCATTTACACTGTCTGCCCAATCATTGAGACGTGACCAGATTAGTGAGTGACACTAGGGCATGTCTGCCAACAAAAGGACAACCTACACAAATACACACACACACAAATATGCTCCCTGGAAAAAAAGGAATTTATATAATAAAAATTCACCAAAAGCAAACCTTTGTCCAAGATTTAATTGTATTTTTTACTTCATTGAGAAGCAATAACTTCTCCAGTAAAATGATTATTTAGACATATCTAAAAGTACACAGGGTTAATTAAAATTCTCAGTTCAAACTTCTTGTAAGATACCATGGAATAAAGGAGGAAAAGAAAAGTATTCTGTACTACTGAAAAAACATCTGTTTAGAATGAATGAGCATTTGCAGATTGAATTACTGCTGCTTTTTAACACCATAGTAGCGAACAGCCACTGCTTCTAAACACAGGCCAAGGTAGATTCTTACTCTGAAAACAGATTGAAATTTCAAACAAGGCCAGGCCCTGAACTACAGAAAGCAACTTTTAAAGTGAAGGCAGCTGTGTATTCCATATTCTCACTATGTCTTCTGCATAACCTTATCGAGAGCTTTTTCATATAGCCTGTCAGTCAGCAACTTTATACAGTCCCTGTAATATATTCAGTGAAACGATGAATACATTATGAAAAGAGAACCTCAAATAAAACAGTTGGTCAGTTTTTCTTGCAAGGTTGCTGCTTTCATTAAAATCATATGAATAATTAAATACATTTTCACGTTCATACAGTTTGGCCCTCAAGCATGGAGAGCAAATAAATTTTTGCCTTTCATTTTTCTTCTGTTTGATGTACCAAAAATCAAGCAACCATGCTCAATTTTCCAAGTAAAAAACAGCCTGAAGTTGTGCGATTATGGAACGGTATTTTACATGTTAAAAGACTTTTTTTTTTTACTCTTCATTTTATAATTGATTTGTCTATGCTGGTCAGTGAAATAAGTTAATCAAGATTATGACTCAACCATGTGCTAACCATAGTGGAATGTTATGAGACAGATTGGTGTACTGAAAGCTTCATGGACTGATACACTGGCATAGAGACAGGGAGACATGAAAGCAAGCAGGCAGTGAGCCATACGGGCAGGCCATCAGGCAGAAAAGACTGGCAGGAGGTAGGTGGTCTGGCTGGTGGGCAGCCAGGTGGGGATGTAAGTAAGTGGAAAGCAAGAACGGCAGGCGAGGTGACACGTTGGTTACACTGACTCAAGTAGTCAGGCAGAGTGACAGGAGGTAAGACATGGAGACAGACAGACAGACCAACAGGCTGGGAATTGCTTGACTGTGCCCCTCGTTGTCCCTTGGGGTCCACTAAGGGCTGGAGCGGGTGGCATGTGGTATGTCACTGAAAGCCCCTGATGACAAGCAGAGAGGCAGTAACGGAATACTTTAAAAGAGACAGCTGAGGAGTGGAAAGTTTTTAATGGGATACAAAACTTTTTTTTTTTTTTTCAGATTTCAGTTTTTTTATTTTTATTTTAATTAATGTATTAATTTATTTTATTATTTCAAGTTGCGTTATTTAAAATGCAACTTGAAGTAAAATTATTAAAGAAAGCATATTTACCTCAGTATTATCTGGTGACAAAGAGGATTTATCTCATATTTAATACTGCAACATTTAAGATTTATTCAGTAATTGACTCTTATTTCCATACTGATTGTTTCCATTTTAGACATTCTTGCACTCATATAATTCAGAATTTTGATATGAATGCATTCTCTTCTCTTTTAAAAAGTGCATAAGTTTAAATATTTTTTAAGTAAATTATTTTTCTGTTTCCTCTTGTAACATGTTATTCAACATAATGGACATTTATTATCTTCCTGGTTGCAACATCAACAGCAGTGACAACACTGTTATTTTTCTTTGTGTCCTAGTTCAAGTCTTGGTTGGGCATTATTGTCAGCCATTTCTCCTTCATGGTTTGGGAGCTGTTTGCTCTCTGTGAAGACAGTGTTGTCACTAATGTCTTTTTATTGTGTAGCGATGACCTTAAAAGGCCACAGATGTTCGGGTTGATTTTGATGTTTCTTGCCGCATTCACACAGCATAGTCACTTGTTTTCTTCCGAAGCTCTGCACACTTGACACATTCACCACTCTACACAAACCCTCTCTCTGTCCGCTAGTGACCGCCACTTCTTGTGTTCATCGGAGCTGCAGAACTCAGTGTTCCCTTATTCATCAAAACAGTTCACAGTGGGAAGTTGTCAAAGAATTTTTTTTTATGATATAATAATTCAAATATTGTTTATTTAATTGTATTTTGCTTTCCTTGTGGATCTTTATTGTTCCGAGTGATTTAAGTCACTGAACCCGATGCTACTAAAATTTATTGTGGGTTGTGATTAAAAGTTGCAGCAAACTTTGTTTCAATGGGAGGATTAAACACTGAGCTTGTTCCATTTTATTAGTATTTTTAGCTTCCTCTTCACATAAAATAGGTCTTCACAGCCCTTATAAATATGCTAACTTGTGACTCCGTTATCCCAGCTGCTTCATCCATTGTGCTATAAAATCCCACTTCGTCAGGCAGGTATTCATAAAACAGTAAATGACAGAGACTAAAATCGATTTTCCTATTAATTCTTGATAATCAGATGGTGCCCCAACTTTGATTCAGTATAACTAACTTTACTAATAATTTCCTTGGCATTTGTTAATTGTTAACCATACCTAAACTGAACCTGCTCACTTAGCTTTCTTTCAACACTGCACTTCATAAAGTTCTTGTATGTACAGTGCATAAGAAGGTAATTATTTCTCAGTCAACAGATTTCAGCCATGGGATTTTGCAAATCCTACAGAGTTCCCTGGGTCTCTTTGCAACTTATTTGATTAATGTTTGGCCTGTTTAATTGTAGATGGGTACAGATCTCTTGGCAGGTTTGCAGTTGTGCCATACTTTTTACTTTTTCCATGCCTAGCTGATGGATTGACCAGTTCTTGGTGAGATGCCTAAAGCTTGGAATATTAGTTTCTAAACCAAACATCTCTTAAACTTTTCTGAAGTTTTGCCTGTTTCTGATTGTTTCTGTCAAGTGATGTTGATGTTTATTTGGTAATATTCTCCTACAAGCCTCTGAGAGCTTCACAGAACAACCATATCTAAAATTAGATAAGATGGGCTCTAATTTTTTAAGTAGTTGACATCTGAGAGCAACTGGTTGTATAGGATTTTGCTTAGGGGTGTCAAAATTAAAGGTGCTGAATACATATTAACGCCATATTTGTAAAAAAATAAAAATAAAAGCTATGCATTCTTTTTAGTCAGTATGACACTAACAGTCTGTGATTCATCATGCAAAACCCCAATACATTTAATGTGAATAAGTTAAAAGGATATTAATATTTTTGTAGGATTATTCTAGTTCATTCTAGTTCACCTGCTCCAAGACTGAACAAAATATTGTTTCCTTTATTGACAGCTTATGGTGAATACATTTTATTTTCCTCCATTTATGTTAAACACCATTTCTCATGACTCAAGCTATTTGGACAAAACTTTTCATTTTCTTCCTCCACTTCTTTTTTTATTTATTTTTTTTTACACAGGGGAAATGACAGTTTGTGTGATATTTCTCAAGCACAGTGACATCAATGTCCACTGTACATTCTGGCTGACAAACTCATTAGTCCTGATTTGTACTTTGTCAATTTCAAACAGCACTAAAGCACCAAGTCTTTGCAGCCTGTGTCCTGTGACTGAATGAAGGGTTTGGCGTGGCCTTATGTCACCCAGTGAGACAGTAGCTGACAGACTGACGGAGTGAATGATGGCTTTGCATGAGGAGGAATGGCAGTTTTACAGACCACGAGCTGCTCCCAAACACTCCTCTGACCTTTCTGCTCTGGATTGCCTGTAAGTGTGTGTGCAGGCCGTGGATGTGTGTTGTCAAGTATTTATTGACTAAGGCCTATACATTTTTTCCGGAAGTAGCATATTGTAGGAAATGAGCTGATTCCACTTAAACCAAAATGAAAATTATTTTCAATCCTTTTGCAAATCATTCATGGTCCCATACTATTTATTCACTGATATTTTTTTTTATTTTAATTTGAGGGTCATGTTGGTCATTATATGTACTTAGTGAGATTCTCTGAGTTATGAAAAGTCAAGGGTACAAGCTGTGCATTAAAAAGAAAAGCCTTTTAAACATATTAGACCCTCAGAGGTCTATGAAATGGTGTTTAAAGTTGCAACCACAGAGAACATTAATTTATGTCCTATATACTCTACACATGATAATGTCTCCAGAGCTCAATCATTTAATCCACCATGATGCGTAAAATGACAAATCTCAGCAGGGATTACAAATGGGATATTTGCTCGCTTGCCTTATATCTCAGCAGATTTATTTCAGAAGTATTTAATACATTTAACAGGAAAACTCTAGGAGAAAAGTGTAGAGTTGACTGTTTCTGTCTATCAAATAAATCTTTGTACAAGTCTTCAAGCAACAGGTTCTACACAAATGAAACAAGTTGTTAGAATTTAAAAATTATTGTAAGAAGTTGCATTTCTGGAGTAGAATTTAAATCAATATTTACAAAAAGACATCTGTCTGTGTTTTTGGAAAGAATTGGGATAGCATGGGGGATTTAATACAATACGTCTTGTTTTTTTAAAATTTCTTAGAAGGCAAGAGGAGTATTTACAGCCCCGTTATTAGCCAATGTATGTAAGGTTTTGTAGTGTCTGTTCTACCACCATTCCACATTACTCTAGAGAGTATTGGCCTGTTGATGAGCCATGCCTGGTTTCCTCCAAACATGAGACCTGACATTTACTAAAGAGTTCAATCTTTGTGTCATCATACTCTCAGTGGTCTGAGAGTCCTTCAGGTGCCTTTTGACAAATATCCGGGAGGCTGCCGTGCCAGGCTTTCATCTGGACACCAGACAGGCCTTACTGGTGGTTTCCTTTTGGAAGTTCTCATCTCTCAGAGGAACAATGGATCATGATCGCCCAGCCAGGTCTAGGTAGAGTCCTGGTGATTCCAAACTTATTCGATTTATGAATCATAAAAGCCACTGCGCTCACTGAGATCTTCAAAGCAGCAGATTTTTTAAATTTTTTTTGTACTATTAACTACGGGACCTTTTATAGACGTGTGTTTGACTTTCCAAGTCCAGTTAAATCAACGGTTCACAATCACTGTGAATGTAACAAAACATAGAAAAGGTGAAGTGCAGGGAATTATTTCAGGATGTGCTACAGTTTGAACTGGTTTAGTAACAGGGCTAATACTAAAGTCAATCCAGAAAATGTTAGATGTGATTGTCAGAAAAAAGTTCATATTCAATACATACAATTGAACATTGCGTTTAACATTAACAAGCCGGGGTTTTTTTGTTTCCTTTTAACAAAAAGAACAAACTAGATGAGTCACTCTCAAATAAATTTTTGAAGTTATTAACGTTTGATGTTCAACATAGCCTATAGGCCAAATTACAGCAATCTTAGTTTTAAAGATGTAAGTCTAAACTCCGGTTGTGTATGTGATGCAGAGGCCATGCTAAAGGTATCAACCAGAGATCCTGTAGGAAGATTACAACTCTCCGCTGCAATCACCCTCCTCTGTGTTAAGCTGCAAAAAAAAAAAAAAAAAAAAAAGTAGAAGGACCTTTCCTGCTCACAAAGTGGGCTTGTGTTGCCCGCTAGAGGCGAGACTGGGGAAGACACGCAGACAGAATAAAAGGAAGAAATGCGCCGTAATTTTTGCAGTCCTTGCCCTGCTGGTTGTAGACATTCGCAGCCGCCTTCTTTGTCTTCTCAGCCAGGGTGACAGGTTGCGACTACCTCTCCCCAAATGTGGCTGTGTCCTGAGGAGAAAAAAGTAAAGGAGAGAGAGAGAGAGAGGGAGATAAAAAATCGGGACTAAATAATTGTCATTCCAATGAAACAAGTTTTTAAAATGATTATGCAGAGACACAAAGAAAGAAGGATGCGTCCTGCGTCCAGTCTGGGATCCACAGGTCTCGTTTATTTCTCACTGACGCGCGCTCCCGCCGTCGCAGCCAGAGCGCTTCTCTCACTCGCTGCTCTCCTCTCTTCACTTCACTTCCTTCCCTCCTCTCGACAGCATCCAGAACTATAGAGCAGCAGTCCCCCTTCACTCGTGCTGCTCCACCCCTCCCTCCCTTCCTCCGTCTTTCTCTCACTGCCAGAGATCTCTCTCCTCTCTGCTTCTCCCATCTCTTCGCAGCCCATCTCTCCCCAGCTCGGTCCGCCACTTTCTCTGACGCACGACGAGGGGGGGGAAAAAACCAAGTCGAGGCCGATATGATCCACATGTCCGTACCGCTGCCGCTGTGCCGACGGAGCCGCGCTCCTGGAGCCGCCAGGAGAACACTCTCACCCGGTTGTTGAACGCTCGCCCGAGAGGCGGCTCAGGGGGGAGGAGGTGGTGGAGGAGCAGGAGGAGGAGAAGGTGGTGGTGGAAAGGGTGGAAAAGGAAGAGGATGGGCAGAAGTGGAGGACTTGCATTTTAAACAAACTGCTTAGAAAAAAAAGAGAGGAGAGAGAGAGAGAGTCGGTATCACTGGAGAGCAAGAGAGATAGGGGGAGAGATCGCATTCTTATCACGTCTTCATTTCTTTTCTCTCCTCTCTTTCGGTTCAGCCACTAAGAGAGGGTGAGGAAAAGGGGGAGAGGAAAAGAGAGAGAGCGAGAGGGGGGAAGAGAGTGAGAACGAGAGAGAAAAGGAGAGAGAGAAGAAGAAGAAGAGGAAGAGAAGGGGAGAACGAGAGATTTACCAGATTCAAACTAGTGATCTTTTTTTTTCCCCGATGCTTTCCAATTGCTCAACAAAACTAAGGTGAGCAGTTATAGACTATTTCGTATGGATCATGGAAAGTATTTACCCGATATTTGTGAGTGAGGGTGTGTGTGTGTGTGGGTGTGTG
This sequence comes from Brachyrhaphis roseni, assembly GCA_903066815.1. Taxonomy (NCBI): domain Eukaryota; kingdom Metazoa; phylum Chordata; class Actinopteri; order Cyprinodontiformes; family Poeciliidae; genus Brachyrhaphis; species Brachyrhaphis roseni. Next base: position 13,045 of record CAEFZY010045778.1, read on the forward strand.
TGTGTGTTTCTGTGCTTCTATTGATGTCTGCATAGCCACGGACTTCAAACAGGGCGACAGCGAGCGAGGATAACTGAGAGCAGGAATCCATCCTACTAATCAATACCCGTTTTGTTCTTGCTTTAGTCCCCAATTTTACGGCCAATGTCACGACGAAAGCCTGCATTATGCTTGGCATGTATTCCAACACGCGCTCTGCTGTCTTCCCTTCTTTTTTTTTGAGTGAGGGTGGGGGGTGGGGGGTGCCTTGGGTTGGCACCAAATCAGAGACCGTTCCTTGTAGACCGGAACTTGTTCAGCATAATTTTTTTTTTTTTTTCCCACACTAACTCAACGAGATGATGTCCGTTGAAAGGTTTATATCTTTTAATGGAAGCTGGTTGAAATTTGCCAATTCATGACACGCAGCACTTCTTCTTCTTCTTCTTCTTCTTCTTCTTCTTCTTCTTCTTCTTCTTCTTTTTTTTTAAATTCATCCGGGGCTCATTCTTATGCGCATCTCCTCCTCCTCTCTCCCTCCTCAATGCCCCGCTGTCTCTGTCCATGTCCTCCTTTGTGTTTTCCCCGTTCAGGCGGCTCAGTCACCCCCTTCATTTTCTCGTTCTCTTCCCCCTCCCTCGCAGCCCGGCAACGGACCGTGAGACGCGGGACGCACCGGGCAACGACCGGACCCATCACCGCAGGAGGAGGATATGTGAAGTTGGAATCCCGCTAAACTAAGTACGTATTTACCACTAGAACTGATGCACCAAGAGTGGAATTATGACGGTGCCAAATTTGCTCCGTGTACTGAAATGTTTTGTTACTTTTTTTGGACATCGCATCTGGCTTTTTGATCTCTATAAAACGGAGGCGGAATCAAATCCTGCTGGATTACTCATGGCCCGGGGAGACAACATGAAATGAACATCGTGTAAAGATCATTTTTTGCTTTTTTTTATTTATTTTACTTTTATCTGTCGTTTTTTCTTTTCTTTTTTTTTTTTTTTTTTTGAGGGATTCCTGCGTTTTTCCATTTCAATTGCCGGGATTTTGCATTCAGCACCACGGGCAGCGCTTTTTGCCGGGGCCATATGCGCTTCTCTATTTTTGAGCTGAACAGCGCAGTGGATACATGAGTTTGCAATAATGGCAAAGACTTTCAGAAGCTTTGCGTGTGTGCAGGAGTGTGTGGGGAGAGAGAGAAATAAAGGCAAATAGAGGGACAATAACACAAGTGTCTTACAGACACATCTTTTTTTGTCCCCATGAGAAGAATAACATTTTTTTTAGATGAGACTGACACATTTCACCATTCTCACAATCACAACTGCTATTAGTTTTCTTTTTGCTCCACAGCTGCGCCTTTCTAAGCATCAGAATAGCCCATTGCTCTTTTTACGTCTCAAATTGTTCTTATTATCTTTAAAAGAGTTGGTTCGACTAATAAAATGTAATTTTATCAAATTTAGACCAGGGACAAATAGTAAAACATTTTGTAGTAAAATGTGTCCTCTTGCATATCACAGATTTAACTGGAGTTAAAACACAAGAGGAGAACTACTGGGTCCCTTAATCTTTAGAAAATACATTACAATACAGAATACAATACTTGCTCATTCAGTAGTAATTAATTAAAATGTTTGTTGCATAAACCAGTGATTTTTACATGTAAGGCTAAAACATGCTTTTTATCAACTTTGAATTAGTAACAGAGATATGTTCAGACTGGGCTTGGCACAAAAGACAATTCTGTTGTAGTATTTTGTTCCATGGTTTAAACTTTGATTGCTCATGGATTAGAGATTCTTGTTATGCATTAAATAAAGCAAGGGACAGTGTCTCCTCGACGGTACTCTTCCTTATCCGCTGTTGCCTTCGTTTATTCATAGCGATAAGCATCTCTGCTGTGATTTACTGCGACCTTACCAACACATCTGCTGGATAATAAATGGCATTTCAGGCTACACAGTGAAGTGTAGTGTCTGACTGCAGAGAGCCGTTTGTGCTCTCTGGTATCATATTATCTATTTAAGAGTATAGGGCTTTATATTTTGTTTTAAAAAGACAGCAATATTGCCGAGTCTAAAGTGGTGTCCGGTGTCTTTCTATTATTCATAGGTATTCATTTCAAAGCTGCCGTCCATTCTACTGAAACTAATGCACTCTTTCCTGTATCTTCTTTTTCCTTTTCTGTCTCTGTTATCTCAAACTTCTCTTGGTTTCTGTGTGTATATGTACATGTGTGTGCGTGTGCATGTAAAGTGTGTGTGTGTGAGCATTAACCATAAGCCTTCCCTTTTCTTGCGATCTCATCTACCCTGGAATTCTCTGTTGCAGTGCTGTGAAGTGGCTCTGTACCTGGAGCTGAAACTTCATCGCCGTGGTGTCAGCGAGGATGCTGTGGGTTACCTTGCTGAGCACCATAGCCTTAGGATGGACCACACCAATCCCACTGCTGGAGGACTCGGAGGAGATCGACGAGCCCTGCTTTGAACCGTGCGACTGCGAGGTCAAGGAAGGCATCTTCCATGTCCATTGTGACAGTAAAGGATTTACAAATGTCAGCCAGATCTCTCAAATTTGGAGCCGACCCTTCAAGCTCAACCTGCAGAGGAACTTAATGAGGAAGCTCTACTTCAACAGCTTCCTCCATCTTAACAATGCTATATCCATCAATCTGGGTAATAATGCCTTGCAAGATATACATGCGGGGGCATTCAATGGCTTGGGAATACTTAAACGACTGTTTCTCCATGAAAACAAACTAGAAGTTTTCCGAAACGACACATTTCTGGGGTTGGAGAGTCTAGAATATCTCCAAGCAGATTACAATGTTATTAAAAGGATTGAAAGTGGTGCATTCAGGCACCTTCACAAATTAAGAGTACTTATATTAAATGACAATCTCATACCCATGCTGCCGAATTACCTTTTTCGGTCTGTGTCCCTAACACATTTGGACTTGAGAGGTAACAGACTAAAGACATTGCAGTATAAAGGCACACTGGAGTATGTTGGGCGGAGCTTGATGGAAATCCAGCTTGAGGAAAACCCTTGGAACTGTGTGTGTGAGATTGTCCAGTTAAAAACATGGCTAGAGAGAATCCCTTACACAGCTTTGGTGGGAGAGATCACATGTGAGACCCCATTCCACCTACACGGAAAAGACCTGCGGGAAATTAAACGCAGCGAGCTCTGTCCTCTTCTCACCAATGCAGAGATTGAGGCCAAGCTGGGAATTCCTCGGGTGCCATTCAGCAATGAGAACACTTGGCCTACTAAACCTTCCTCCATGCTCTCCCCCTTTCACAACACAGCCTCTTCTGTGGAGTACAAGGACAGACCTGCGAAACCTACCAAAAAGCCTACCCGGCGGCCCACAAAGAATCCACCAACTCCTCGTAGCATTTACCCAGGCCTCAACCAGCCCCCCATTGCTGGCTACCAAACAAGACCACCCATTCCAATAATCTGTCCAGCTAATTGTATTTGTAACCTTCACATCAATGACCTGGGGTTAACAGTAAACTGTAAAGACAAAGGCTTTCATAACATTTCAGAGCTTCTGCCTCGACCCCTTAATGCCAAGAAATTGTATCTTAGTGGGAACCTGATACAGAAGATCTATCGTTCAGATTTCTGGAACTTCTCAAGTTTGGATTTACTACATTTAGGGAACAACCAGATATCCTATGTCCAGGAGGGTGCGTTTATCAACTTGCCAAATTTAAAAAGTTTATATTTGAATGGTAATGACATTGAGCGGCTCTCTCCTGGTATGTTTCGTGGACTTCAGATGTTGAGCTATCTTTACTTTGAATACAATGTCATCCGTGAGATCCAGTCTCATTCTTTCTCCCTAATGCCCAATCTGCAATTGGTTTTCCTCAATAATAACTTGTTGAGGTCATTACCAAATGATGCCTTTGCTGGCACCAACCTTGCACGTCTTAATCTTCGCAGAAATCACTTTGTTTCCCTGCCAGTTCATGGCGTCCTGGAACATCTGACTTCCATCGTCCAGATCGATCTCCATCAGAATCCCTGGGATTGCTCATGTGATATCATCCCTCTCAAACAATGGCTGGAAAAGCTATCCTCTGTCATTGTGGTGGGGGAAGTCACCTGCAACACACCAGAGTATGCTTTTGGAAAGGACCTGCGTTCACTTGAGGTTGAGGTCATCTGTCCTGAGCTGAAGTATTCCTCAGGTCCCTCTCCAGCTCTGCCTGGTGGGAATGACCTCACCACAGGGAGCTCTGAAATGGGGGAATCAAGTAGGAGAGGGGCTGTTCCACTGTCGGTTCTCATCCTCAGTCTGCTCATCCTCTTCATTTCAGCGGTGTTTGTTACTGCTGGGCTCTTTGCCTTTGTCCTCCGTCGCAGAAAGAAGCTACCTTTCCGGAAACGTTCTGAGGTGGACATGACTGGGATCCAGATGCAATGCAGGATTTTTGAGGATCCGCCAAGGCAAAGTTGTGCCGGCAACCCTGGCACCCCAGAGAAACCAACACCCAGTTTGCACACACATTCGCACACTACTCACACACATGGACATGGCCATGTTTATGATTACATCCCGCACCCTGTGACTCAAATGTGTAACAACCCTATCTATAAGCCAAGAGAAGGAGAGATTGCTGAGGAGGAGATGGCACAGTTTTCAGAAAAGAAAGACAATGGCAGCAGTAGCAACAGTAACTATAGAACCTTGTTGGAGAAAGAGAGAGAGTGGACCTTGGCGGTCTCCAACTCTCAGCTAAACACTATTGTTACGGTCAACCACACCACAGCGGACATTTCAGGATTTCATGAGAATGGAGGGCTCTGCCCCACAGTGATTGACAGTCAGAGGCCCACGCCAACAGTGGGCTTTGTAGACTGTTTGTATGGGACAGTGCCCAAATTAAAGGACATGCATGTTGCACATGCGCATCCACCAGGCATGCAGTACCCAGATTTACAGCAGGACGCACGGCTGAAGGAGACGTTGCTTTTCACAGCTGGGAAAGGCTGCTACCCTGATCCCTCCCAAAGTGATTACCTCGAGTTAAGGGCCAAACTTCAAACCAAGCCAGATTACCTCGAAGTCTTGGAAAAATCCTACCGTTTTTAATAACTTTGTAGCCCGGTAGAAAAGAACAACAAAAAAACCAACATGATTTTGTCATTTTCACTATGCCACCTTACAGACAAAATTACTTAGACCAATCTTAAAGCAAAATTTGATAAAACAGCATGAATTAAAATAAATATGTATAATTATTCAGTCACAATGCCCCCACTCCCACTTAAAATCACCTTCGAGGAGAGATCATTCTCAGATGTTTCAATTAAGTGCCTTTTTTTCAGAGTAGCCAGCAACGTCAACCGTTATTTTTATAATATATAAATATCTCTATATGCCCTGAAGAAAGCAAAGGAGAAAAAAATGGGGCTCTGGGAAATAAAACACATGAACCACGTTACATCTGTCACTAAAATCCATTTGTATGGAGCTAACATGATGTGCTACTAGTTACCATGAGGACAAACGGGAGCTGGACGTCTCCCTTACTTTTTTTTTTTTACTTTTTTTTCCCTCTCTCTTATTACTCAACTAGGATGTACAAACACCTGGAATCTGTGCACATTTTTTTCTTTGTAGGACATTATCAAAAGAGTAAAAAAAAAAAAAATACTTATATTCAAACTGAACTTCAGTTTGCTGCATGCACTCGCTTCAGTGCAGGAAGTGAGAGGATTTACTCAGAACTATCACATCACTCTATGAACAGAGATACCGCAACACATTTATGGTTCAGTGTTCTATTTAATTTTTTATATCTTATTAATATGGTTATTACTATAAATGAAGACTTATGTCTATATCAGGGTGCTTCTTGTAAAGAAAAGGAAGCGCCAATACAGGGATGGTAAAACATTTGTGAATATTATTACGAGACCATACTGAAGGGTTTTCTGAATATTTCCACACTCTTTGTTATGGCCCCACCCCCTCTTCCCTTCTCATTGCTTCTGGAGTTCCCATTGCAATCCACTAACAGCTTTGTAGTAAGCACTTTTAATGTTTTCTCTTTCACAAAGATTTGAAGAAAAAATGTGCATATATTTATTCTGTAATTTCAGTGAAGAATTTTATTGTAAAGATAATGTTAAATCAATGTATAGTGATTATGCGTCTGGTATAGCCTTCTTAATAAAAACAAACTCTTTAATCTAATTGATGAAGGTGTCGACACCAATTCCAGTGGAACATGTGTGGAGTGGAATAACAGGGTGTGTATCTGGTGTAGGATGTGGTCAGCCATTAGCTGTTACTAGACTCAAAAAGCATGCTAGACCAAGAAGCAGTGCAAGGTATGATACTTGTTAGTATTCATGTAATGGGATTTGCATCCAATGTATCTAAACTACATGGAAAGCATAAATACATGGGTGCTGATTTTTTTTCTTCTTTGTTAACAGAGGGACTCATTTTCATATTTTAATGCACTGTTTGACTTTATTTTGTCCACTACATTGCAGGGTTTAGCCACATTTGATCTAAAACCAAAGTAAAACACAACCCCAGAAAAAGTAGCGTAAATGCTGCTGCCTCTTGAAGAAGATATCTTAAAAAGTAAAAGGCAAATTAGTGAGGAATGCCACAGCTGTCACTATCACTGATGTATGCAAGTAAAAGGGTGAGTGATATCATGATTGGAAAATACTTTTGTAATTGATAAATTTCATTATTTGGCTCTCTCATCAAGTTTGCTATGTGATTTCACTCCACTGGAGGGCGATAAAAGTGTTCTGCCATTGCAGAAATGTTGTCATTATATAAGCTAGATTGGGTTTAGCTGACAGATTCACACACACACACCCACCCCCACACACATGTACACATGTGACTACATCATGAAGATATTATCCTATTAGCTTATTAAATCTACACTAGGAATTTAATATGTAATTTACTTTCAGCAATCATAATTTTATGTAATTTTTAATTGCATACCACAGGCTCCTTTCTTAGCCTCCTCCATTCTACAAACAATGAAAAGGGAATTTTTAAACAAAGGCTGAGGGTTGTGTCAACTATGAATTAATTTGGTATAGAAGTCAATATTTTCAACCAATAGACTATTTTTTTGTTTCTTATAGTAAAATTGTTTGGGGAGAGATGTGAAGTAGTCCTGTCAAACTTGTAAGTACAGTGAATCTAAGAAGTTTACACATCCATGTTAAAATGCCAGTGTTTGGTGATGAAACCACTGAGACCAATACAAATTCTTTGAGAATGTTTTTCCACCCTTAATGTGACTTTTAACCTATACAACCTGATAGTATTACAGAACTCTGTTTACTTTAGTGGGAATGAATACCCATAGCAAATGTTTATTTGGAAATATTTGGTTGCTCATTGCAATACTCTAGACTTGTTCGACTGTGAAGGCATCTCTTCTGTTCAGCCTATTGTAACCACTCCATAGATTTCCAATCAAAATGAGGTCTAAGCTGTTGGTAGACTATTTTGTGAAAAAAGTTATTTGTTTCTGGAGAAGTCATTATTTTGTGGATTTTGAAATACACTATGAGTTGGTTTGCTAGAATTCAGCTATGAAAACATTGGTAGTTGGGAATGTTCATGGTATCCTCCACATTGATTAAGTCCCCATATCCGGCTTCAGAAAATCAGTCAGACAGTATGATGTTGACAGCACCGTGCTTCAGTTTATGCATCATGTTCTTTTGGTGATGTGTAAAATTGTTTTACCCCAAACAAATATTTTGGGATTATGGTTCTAAAGCTCAACACTGGTTTGATAAGACCATGACACATTTTCCCCATGTGTTATTAACAGATTAGGCTAGAAGGCTTTTCTTTACATGAAAATGCTTAATTTTGTTTCTATCTTACCATTGTACCCCAGGCCCAGATATATGAAGATTACTATCAGTACTTGTCAGTACATGCAACTCCTCTTGGCAGCCTCCCTGGCCAGTTTTTATTATAGTATCATCACCTTTGAAGGAAAATCTAGTTCTTGATAATGACAATGTTATATTTTCTACACCTGATGTGTAGTATCCATAATGCCTTATAAAGTATTTTGTGCACGTCCCCTAATTGGCACCTTTTGACAAAGAGATCCCTCTGATGCCTTTGAAACTCTGCAGATCAGCACAGAAAATGTCAGGAAAAGCTTACGAAGATGACTGAATTTATGTCATGGTTATAAGAGGCACTCTAAATGATGACAGGTGTGTATTGATACCTATTTAAGATGAGGTTGTATAGGGTGGCCAGCCAGATCCCCACATATGAGAGTTTGCATGTGAAATAGGTTACATGCAAGCTTTAAAATGTTCTCAAATGATTGATCTGGGTCTCAGTTGTTTTGGATCACAAAAATATTACAGGTTATTTTACACTAAGGTATACAGACACCTTCACTGTGTGTAAATTGGGAGATTGATTCAGAGTTTGTTTAATCCCTTTGCTTTGATTTCAATGAATTAAGTAAGTGATGCTTAGCTGGATTAAAGTGTTATATTGCCTAATATATGTCAACATAACACAAACTAAAATGTAGCAAACCAAATTTTATTTTCTAAAACATGTTGAGGTATTGTTAATGAGTCATCTCCGGTATCGGTTATCAGTGATTCAGTCTACAAGCTTGCATTAAATTGAGCATTTTATCTCATGTTGCCTTCATTGTTCATTTATTTTTGGCAAGTGTTGCTGATCAGACAAACAAATGACACATTCATGTAAATTCTTCAGAAGTGTGGCTGTATAATGTCAAGCCTCTTTTGTCTTTATTGCTTTTAGAGGATGCTACAGTGCTGAAAAGTGATAATCTGCTCCACCTAATTTATCTTCCTCTTTTTCTGCACTTACACACATTCACTCACAGAAAACACACAAAACCTTAGTTTCCATGAATACAAGGTCAGATTATACCATAAATAGTTTTAGTGTGCACTCAGTTTGATTAAAAGCATGATGTATTACTCTATTAACCTAAACCCTTACCACCTCCAACCTACTCTAAAATTAACAGATAAATAAAACATTGCAATCGTTAATGATTTTATTACCTTTTTACCTTCTCCATTGTTCAATCAATGTGTGATTACACAGATGAGCATTGAGTTTTCCTCCAGAACTTTTTCATGTGTTCTTGTTATTCTGCTTGAATATCTGTTGGCCACTTGGCTGTGAAGGTTGCTAATATCTCTTAGTGAATAAGATAATTCTATGATATAAATCCATGAGTAGGAAAACTTCCCGTCATGTCCTGAGGTTTCAAAAACAAGTTCATTGTGAAACTGGTAATTTTACACTGGTCCATGAGTCCAAAGTTTACAGATCTGGTTATTTTTCACTTAATAAATTGGTGGTTAATTTCTTGATATTCTATTTGACCCCACATTTTTCTATAGCAGTTTCTTAAGCAAAAGCATATATACATTTTCCTATGTGGATGTTATTCTAGTGAAAGCATTTATGGAATACATATTACTTTCTTGATATCCTATGAGGATATTTTAGCTTTATAACTACAATGCATATACAAGCTGAAATAGCATTCAGTTTTTTAACTGTGCCTGCTCTCTTTACTGGCTGTCATTTTTTTCATTTAATTATTTTGTAGTGGATTTTTATGTCAGCAATGCACGCTTATTAACACAGCTGTCTTGATGTTTATTTCTATATCTGCCGTGTGACATGACATTTCCATGATACTGCTGCTGTTAATTCTTCAGGAGTTATGAGATACCATAATCCTATTAGAAGAGCATCAGCAGGCTCCTGTGACAACTCTGAATTCAGGACAGCCGTTAATTGTCTGTAACTGCGCTGGGTAATATTTGGAGTAAAATTGATAATGGGAGAATCTAAAAGCGGGATCTTTTTTCAAACTTGGTGTGGTGTGATGTTTTCTCCTTCTCTCTACTTACCTTGTTTTTTTACTTACCTTATGATGTGTTTAGGCCTCTGGTTGTTTGGGTGGTATTTGCACTGCACAGTGGAGGAAACATGCTGTCAGTGTGGATCTGTATGCATTTATTTGCACTTGCGTCTGCATGTCACTGAATGTGTGACGTTATCTGCTGCATGGATTGTTTGCCCATTTGTTTTGTGGTTATTTGAGTAAAAATTGGTTTAGACTTTGATTAGGAATTGCAGCCCATTATGAATGGAGAAGAGTAACAAGAGGAATTCTGTTTTCTAAGAGCAGCATTGATAATTTGGGCAAGCAAAGACCAACAGCTTGGGAAGGTGTGACAGAACATTGAATCAACAGCAGGAGGTTCTGAAAACAGTGCCTTATAAAGAAAATGAACATATGTTTAGTCATCTAAAAATGAAATAAAAATGAAATGAAATTTTCATGTAATGAAGAGACAAAAGAGTATGAGGAGACAAAGAGCCACTTAGTAGCATTTTGTGTGTGTGGTATGCATTTCCTTTATTGTAGTAAAATGCAACATTATCTTTAGTTTGCTTTAAAAATAAAAGCCAATCTGCCTCTGACCACTGTGCTGAGATGCAGTGTGATGCAAATGCTGCATACAAAAAGAAAGAGTAGTGTGCTGTAGCAGGTATTGGGTGATCCAGAGAATCTTTCGTTGCTTGTATTTTTATCTAGCAGCTAATATGCTTATGCTGATGGGGTATGTAGTTCTGTTTTTTGTTATGTAGCTCCATCAGCTCCATCAGGTTTGATCAGTTATCCTTTCCCAGTAGAGAAAACAATATCATTACTGTATGATGCTGCCACTGCCATCTTTTACAGGAAATAGTGTGTCCTGAATGATATGCAATGTTAGTTATCTGCCACATTGTGTGTTACATAAGTCTTAGTTCCATTCTGGTATAACCTGATGAGAGCACCTGCTTCCACAATTTTTGTGCCCTCTACAAATGGAGCTTTTCATGGCGTTGGTTCTACAATGGTTTTCCTCTTGCATGAAGATCATAGTTTTTGGGTTTTTTTGCATGGTAGTTTTTCAAAGTTATGGGTCCCTGCAACTCCCCTTCGAGTTATTTTAGGGCTCTGTGTTGCCTCTGTTCATAATATTCTTGTTACCAGGACTGTTAGATTAAATGGATGAGAGTTGTTCTTTACTTCTACTTGACAGAACAGTCCTCTTCGAGATGTGCACCGCATGGGAAAATATAACCTGAAACTCCTTTAAACTTCTTACTAGCTTCCTTCTTGACCTGGCTGGTGTCTTCTTTTGTGTTCAAGATGCTGTTTTTTTTTTTTTACTAATGCTCTCTGACAAACCTCTGAGCTTTCACAGTAAAGCTTTATCTTAAAGACAAGTAAATCAAACACAAATGAATTGGATTTCCTAATTAGGTGACTTCTAAAGCCAAGTGGTTACAATGGAATGTATTTCAGGGCATTGTAGCAAAGAGACCTGAAGACTAATATATGCAGAACTTTTCAGATTTTTATTTGTAAAAACCATAAATAATAATAAAAATATGTAATATTTTTCCATTTCACAGTTATGTACTATTTGTGCTGAATTTTTTTATTTATGATTACATAAATTCCATCGATATACCCAGATGTTTTCTAGAAGTAATGTGGCAAAGTGTCAAAAAGTTCAGTTCAAGTTCAAAGTTCAAAAAGGGTTATTTCAGTTTATTTAATGAAGGACATTAAATAAACTGTCCTGTTTATTTAATGTCCTGTTTAAACAGTGCAACCATTGTTTTGTACAACAGAGGCTGTGAATATGTTTGCAAGGCACTGTTTTAAAATAGAAGATTTTGGTAAACTATGCTTTCTTTTCATTTTTGTCACCATGTGAAAGCTTCATTACGTTACACAGAAGGAGAAGCTAAAGGCATAGGACCACCCCTATAGATGCAGTTTCCTATGTCCTGAAATTCTGAAAAAAGAAAAATTTCACACTGCAGTGCAGGAGCTCAACTGACCCAGTATGCAGAGAGAGAGAGACAGAGAGAGCGAGAGAGAGAGAGAGAGATATGGAGGAGAGAAAAGAAATGGGCGCAGAAAGCAGTAGAGTGAAAAAAGAGGGAAACGGGGTGATTCTCTCAGCCCCGTGCTACCTCTGCTACCATGTGTGCAATAAAGCTCTGCAGCCGTATTGTTTGCCTTGTGAGTTTTGGCTCCCTTGAGATTCTGGTTCTCTCCCCTGTCTGGAAAAAAATACTGCAAGTTTGGGGAAAGTAGCAGTCGTTTGTGCTGCTCAGCAGTGTACTATAGCCGCAGCTCTTGTGCATAAAACAGATTAAGAAATTTATGTCCTTATCATTCTTTCCAGGGAGAGACGGAGAAGAGAACAGGAAGCATAAATTTATAAAAAAAGAATATGGAGCATGGCGTCCCTAGCTAGTGTTAGGAACAGTCCATTTCTCTCTTTGTTCTGCAGAGTGGGGCCTACTTTGTGCTTTTAAATGGCTTGTAATGAAATTCTATAAACTACTGCAGGAGACCTCTTCTGCTATCCCTCCTCTTTCTAATGAAGTGATATTTACACACTCACTCATGGCCAAAGATGTCATGTGATGCAAAAATTTTCACTTGAGTTAAACCCCATTGAAACATTTTGCGGTTTTCTATGCCCATTTACAGTGTTGTGAAATTGTTTAATTTAGCCATATTGCATGTTTGTGTGGATGAAGAGCCTGTTTAAGGTCATTTTCTTGCATCTCAATCAGAATGGACTTTGGAAAATCTACTCGAAAACCTTGATTTCTTCATGAGCGATCTCATTTAGGATTTTCTGCTAGAGAACAGTTTTATCATAACTCAATCAATTACTGCAAGTTGTCCAGATCCTAAAGCAGCAAAGCAGACTGATATCATCATTTATCACCTCTATGTTTGGCTGTTGGTATGCTATTAATTTTCTGGAATGCTGTATCATTTTAATCCATAACATGTTTGATTTTATCATGCTAGTCTTCAGAATATTTTCAGAAACATCTTGTGGATCTTTAAGATTGTTTTAGGGAAATGTGAGAAAGGCCTTTTTGCTTTTTTTGGTCAGCGGTAGACTTTGGCTTTAGCTTTGTGGATGTCATTTTAACCCGGTCTCTTTCTTAACAATCTGAATCATGAATCATGAACCCTGACCTTAACTGAGGCTCATGAAGTATTTTGTGTCTTCTTCATTGAGATGGTGCTTTGCGCCTGGATCATGTTTGTGGGCTTGCAAAGTAGAAACGGCTTCATAATCCTTCCAGACTGATAGATGTCTAAATTTGTCTGTTTCGGTATTTGAGATGTGTTAGCCGTTTTCATGTTGTCAGAGAAGTTCTAATTACATGGCAATATTAAGTTTTCAAGTAATTTCATTCTGGCTACTAAAATGAATTCAGCTTTCCAATCACACTTAATTCATAGTTTAATAAGAAGACACAATTACTTTTTTATACAACGCCTTTTATATTTACAGAACAATTTTACCTTATTCAATGAAATTGTAATTTTATGTGAAACCATGCATCCATGTGTTTCCTGTATATATTGGCAAACAAGATGGTGGTGACGATCAGACCTCTGCCTCTGTGTAGGAACTGGATAGGTCATTTTTCTGTGGCACCTTTCGGTCATATAGTCTCTGCTTTGCTTTAGCTGACATTATGCTGCTTTGCACATACACATATTAAAGAGACTATAATGTGTGTTTTTTTCACACACATATCCACTCAGGTCCAAGTACATCATCGATTTATTTTGTATATTTAGGGTTCACTTTCTGCTAATTTTTTTTCCTGTCAAGAAAAATAGAAAAAAGTATTGCTTCATATTTTTTTACCATCATTTTTGTTTCATTTTGTTATTTTGGATTTCTAATTAAAACAAACTAAAAATTCGTGAATATGTGAAAATCAATTTTTCAAACACTTGTTGGACTTGAAATTAAATGACAGATGAGGGAGATTGCTGTCTTTTTTTTTGCACATGTTTAAAAATACAGCTGCTCCTCTTAAATACAAATGGTTTAGTTGGCCAAGCCCTCATGCTGATCGCTTTTATGACTGATGTGCTTGTTTGTTCAGACTCCGTAATCTTTCTCGTTTTAAAGTGCCATTTATTCAGGGGGTTTCACAGCCGTTACAAATTTTGAAAATGTCAGCGATTTGATGAAAGCAAAATCTTGCTTCCTATTCAAATACAAAAACAACAAAACAGGCATGAAATTTATTTTTGATCAAACACAACGGGAATAATGTAATGCAGATGACACTGCCAGCACTTTCTGTTCTAAGTATCACTAGAATTGATGATCAGTATGACAAGTAGTAAGATAGAAGAAGAGATGGAAACTGAAGTCTAGAATTAGGCCTTAAAATTTGTCAAGTTTTCTTGTTGTTTGTACAATTTGATTGTTGAAGTTTCCATGGATGTGGAAGCAATGTGCCAGGCTAATGCTCCAAGAATGCACCACTGAGGGAGTTTTAGTGAATTTGCATAAATTATTCATGTTTTCATATGGGTCACCATTATGCAAAATTGACTGTTTGAGGTCAAGTGAAAGATAATGTCATATTGTATCACAGTAGGGTTTTATTAATAGGGGTTTGGCATACTGCAAGGCCCGCGACTGAACCATCAGTTTTTATACTCTAAAAACATTTTGTGATGTTTTCACGATATCAAAGTAAATGCCATTAACTCACATTAGAGAACAAAACAGCCACTATACTTGTTTTATTTATTCTCTTTAATTATGAATGACAATTTTCTTCAACTTAGGTGCATTTGATTAAAGTAGAACATCACTAACACATTAAAACGTATGTTTGTTTGTTTTTGGGGTTTTTTAATACATTGCCTGGCCAATAAAAAAGACACCACCTGAATTTAATTGAGCAAATGGGTATTTGTCTCCTATTGGACAGTGACTGCATGTCTAAAATATTAGTGTGTGACTTTTTTGTGGCGGTATTATATCAATTTATTGAGTTGGTCGATCAATTTTACATGTTTGTAATACAACCTTTCAAAGAGTGTAAGCTTTAGAATTGAACAAGGTTATTTTTTTTCTTTCTTATGTATTAAATCTTTTATTAATTACAGAGACACAGAAGTTTTAAATGTGTTAAAAAAGATAATAATAATTTGTGCCGTTGTTCGATTTCAAAATTGGGCTGATGGAAAGAAACATTACTAACTATTAGAAACATATAAGAAACACTGCAAACTATTTTGCACTCACAAGCAACATGCAGCCATTTTTGCTCCATTAAAGTAAAAATGAGAGTTTCTGGTTATAGCTGATGTCAGTTTAGGCTTTAAAGATGCAGGTCTTTGTGTTTGTTGAAGTTTCAGCTTGTGGACAGAGACCAATACCACCTTCACACCGACTGATCCTATGTTAACCAAACATATTTTTCTGGTTAGACAACATAATGATGCTCGTATTTTGCAAGAGTGTGGCCTTGACTGTGATTCTGTACGTGTGTAATGATGTGCATCGGATGTTTTGCTCTGTGAAAAGTACTTCAGTGGAGAAGAAGCGATTTGTGGAGCATTTTGCCTAATTGAGGAAGGATTACTTGCATTGCTCGCATTAGTTCAGCATTACAGGAGTTAGCTTAATTAAGGCAAGTGAGATTTTAGAGGGATCAGCAATTCCCCACACTTCCATGCACCCACACATGCCTGAAGATTTCAGTGGGCCATAAATGTCCCAATACAGAGATTCATTGTCCCTGCAGCAACACAATTTTTGGGCTTAAATGGTGATGTAATTTTGGTTACGTTTTTGGAAGACAAAAACTCCAAACATATAAAGATATGTTTATATCTGACTTTAAGTCAAGTTACTTACTTGACTTAAAGTAAGTAATCTTTAAATTACTTATTAAAATGAGTTACAAATATTTATTATGTCTATAATATATTGTTTGACATAATCAGATCATTTTTGAGGAGGAGGCCCCTTGTGTTCTTTGAATTCATGTCGTAAATATCTAAAGCAAAGAAAATGTTAATATGTGCTTAAGAATACATCAAATCCTTAAGCACATACTCTAGCACATACTTTATGCTCCCATGTATGGAATATCCAAATGAAAGCTTGAGTTCCTAATGCCTCTATTAACAGAAAAGACCCTGCTTGTGGGCCAATAATCCATGATACTACTCCTTTTGCATACAGTACAAGAGGAAGCTAAAATTATATATCTGATAATTAAGCTGAAGTTATGTTTAGAATTGTTTTGTTGTGAAGTGTAAACGTAGGAGGAGCATGTGTTGCTTTTAGTGGCACCAAAGCCATTGCATAATCTTCCTGGAAATCAGTCAAATCAAAAGGAAGAAAATTAAAGTCAGCAGAAAGGTTTTGCTGATGTCTGTTCACTGCTTGTGTTGCTACTTATGTCAGTGTGTGTTTGGTATTTGCCTGGACAACATGCATGTTTAGGAGAACATTCCTAATACAACCCTATTTGTCAAACAGCAGGCTAAATTGTGGACATGAAATGATTACCTTTTCATTTGAGAGAAAAATACTTAATTGTACCTCAATCTTGGAATACAGTAGAAAATGTCCTAAGACCACGATCAATGTGCGTCAAGTCGTGACGATGCAACACAACTGTGCTGTTGTTTTGGTATACGAGTGAGCGCAGACACTATTGGTATGATGTGTGCTAATATGTAAATGAGTACATAGAGACAGCAAGTTGTTAGAAAAAAACAGTGGAAGAAAAGCCTCCAATAAATTCCCCGTAAGCTGCTGTCACTCTTCCTCCCACTATCTCCTCTTCCACCATGGTCAGTTTTTTTTAAATTCCCTCCATCTTGTCTGAAAAGGAGAGGAGCAGAGTGTGATAAGAAGCCAGAGGGAAAAGTGGGGTGGGTGATAAGATGAAAAGGCATGGAGAAGAGGAGAGAGGATGGGAGATAAACAGTGTGGGCGCTGCAGACAAGTGAAATTATGGACACTAGACCAAAGAGTGAAGGGGCAGATGGAAAGGAGAGAAGACAGAGAGGTACTCTAAAGGGCAAAGACTATTTTTAAATGACTGATGTTTGAATGTGCTTAACTACTTTGGATGAAAAATCTTAGGGGCTTCATGAGTAATTTGATTTGAAGAATGACTGAGCAGTGACAAGAAAATAGGAGGAGGAGATGGACAGACATGTAAGGAAGAGGAAAGTGTAAAATGTGTTGCTATAGTCCCCTCCAATGCAGTTTGTGATGATGCTTTTGACAGTGGTAGGGGAATCCATCATCGTTTTTTCACATTGTTACACAAAATTACAGTTCTTTCATTTTCATTTTTTTCAACACACTTTCAAAATTAAATCAAAAATGTAATATTTAAAAGAAGGTTTTATTTACTGGCAGAAAAACTATATGTTAACTAACCCAATCTCCTGTGTTTAACTATAGGTTTGGAAAGCTGCGTTCAGTTCCCTAACCCCATCCAAGCCTGATTAGTAACAAATCTATAGAATGGAAATTACAAAAAACAAACAGCCTTTCTGGAAACATGTTGTAGGTCAACATGGAATAAGATCTCAAAAAGAAATAGTTTCAAAATAAGAAAAGTATTGGCCAAAACTGGCACTGATAGCACTTCCAAGGTGGAAATCAAAGCTCCTGAGAAAAAGAACATAGTGGTCCTTTTCACCTTTCTCCAAAAAACTATTGCTGATCCACAAAACGTTTAAGAAAATATTTTGACAGACAAAAGTGGAACTTTTCAGAAGGTGTGCCTTTACAAGTGTAGTTTTTCAGAAAATGATCTTACACCATACACAGGGACGTCATGGTTAGAAGCCTGTGTGGATCAAATAAAACAATTCTCAATTTTTCTCCCACTCCTGGACTGTAGCTATCTCAACTTCTGATGGATATTTGACCAGATGACAAACAGATTTAAGTGATGAACAAACAGCAGAAAAGAAATTGTTCAAGACAATTTTTATGAGGAAGATAGATGGAACAAACCACCTGCTGATCCATTTCAGTTTCATTAGATACAGGCTTTCACTGGATGTTTGATGAAAGTAGTAGCCATAAGACTAATACAATAGTGGTGCAAAATATGATTACATACAAAGGTACGCAGCATTAAGTAAAAAATACTCCAGCACAGTACGTTTTACATAACTCCAGTTTAATCACACTGCCAGATTTTTTCTGGATATGTTCAACAATTGTGGGCGTGATTTCACTAAACAGATGCACCAGTGATGAAAAAGATCTATGTGTTATAAGATCGCTGAGTGTCATGCTCCATGATGCTGGCATTCTGTCTGCACCGATGAATGTTTAATCACCTGAAATGTTCAAGTGGCTCCAACAGCAGCTCAGAAAAAGACTTGGCAGGACTTGAGATTTCACTAATTGATTTTAATTTATTTTCCGTCAGACTCTTGCAAAAAGTGGTTTTAAATATGCCAACACAAATGGCAAAAGAAGAAAAAGTATGACAGCAGTTTTAAGGAGAAGAATGGTGACACAATCAGCCCTGATAAAATGAAAAGGCTTGATGACTGAAAACAAAATTAGGTTTAGAATTTAAATCAGAGATATACCAGTGGCTTGGCAATTAAAAAAGAAGTGCTGTAATTTTTAATAGAGTACTATATCTACAACAAGTTCTCACCATATGGGGCAGAACAAATCCTATTCCTCTTTATTGTGTAGTTAGCTGGAAGCTATTCTATCATCACTATAAATCCCCAAATGACATAATGATCATGGCTTTCTCCCAAGATTTGCCATTTGATACTTATCAACTTTCATTTAAGTGTAGTTTAGCTAATCACTTTATATTGCTTTACCTTAAAATATGTTTAATTTGGATTTAATCCTACAGCTAGAGTACTTGCTTGACACTATTAATTCTTTGACTATTTTAATCCTACGTATGAGATGGAAGCCTTGCTGCAATGCAAGGGATAATTTTGCTGCACATTCAGCGGTGCCCTTTACTGAGACAAAACTGAGAAGACAGAGTACTGATCACTGCTATTGTTGTACATCCAAAATTGTCTAAATCAACAATTACCTCATAAACTGCCTTTGGCTTTTGATGTATAAACCAGTTCCACTAGAATGAAAATTTTGCTGACATATTTTTTGCAAAGTAGATAGTTGTTTATTTGTGATTGAACATCTCATTCACCTGTAGCTTTTGCTAAAAAAAAATTGGATTTTTAAAAACCTGTATACATAGTAGTCAGGTTGTTAGGACTTCTAAAAGCCCAAAGAGAGGATGGGAGGAGTTTCTGACCATGCTTTGTGCCTTGTGCCTGTGGTGTCATATCCTAGGCAAAAGGCGGGGGCAACCTAATGCTCTTCTCAGCTCCCCTCACCTTTCTCTGCAGGACCTTTTGTCTGCCATACTGCCGCAGGTGGAGCATGGCCTTGAGGTTCAGTATGTCAACACACTCCCAACCCCAACTCCATAGAATGTTGTGAACATGCTGGTTGGTTGTGAATCTGTTTTCATCTTCCTCTCATTGGGCTGTCTCTACTGGGCCTATTTCGAAATACCAGCGGTGTTCTTCCACCAGGTGAGGTCATCAGAGATCTGTAGGCCACTTAATGTTATTTATCCTCTCTACTGCAACAATGCTGAGGGTGTGTGCGCCCAGGTTATCTATCAACTTGTTGACTATCAACCTTTACAGGTTGAAAGTCAACGTCTTTATTTTATTCACATTAGCGCTACATTGATGACTCTCCATAAGGTCTCAAGCTTTTTGACTTCATTCATGTGCACTGAAGCATTTTCAAAGAAGCCTGCTTTTGTTTTCCATAACATTCTTTGACACATATGGTCATACAGTTTGAAACACAAACATTTGGTTCTCACTGTTGGTGTCATATTGAACATTATGTTAAAACCAGAAGCATCTGAGGCCTAGAAAGGCTATACCAGCTAGTGAGTCTTCAGAATCATCTCTAATTTGATCTCTAATCATTTGAACTTGAGGGTTGCCCTCAAGTTAAAGAAAAGTCCTCAAAAAAAATTTCAATATCATCACAGCTGCATAAAAAATCCTTTCACTGCTGTGGATATAAATGTGCATACTTGTATAATCAGAAAGAGACTACATAACTTTGTAGTTCTTTCATTGGAGAGTTTGTAAGGAGGAAAAGTTTGCTTTCTGAGAAAATAAAAAAAACAAGGCTAAACTAAAGTTTACTAAAATATTTCTCAAATTTCTCAAATAATATTCTTTGGACAGATGAGTGGAATTATTTGGTCATTAGAACAGAGGGAAGAGAGAATAATAAAAAAAAAAGAAAAAAAAAACTTATACTGAAGTGAAAATTGACCCTACAGTACGACAGTGAATTAAAAAACAATAGTAAAGGCATCATTGACTGGCTGAGAATTTAGAAAGGAAAGTCACGGGGCATGTCTGCCCCAGGCTTCAGTGGTTAGCTGCTACAACAGGATCTAGTTTGCTAATATGGCTATTTGTTAATTTAAGCAAGGAAGTGTTCTGGGACAGGTATGTTTAGTTGGACATAAACTACTGCAGGACTCAATGTTCTGATAGGAAATTTTAAATTTAAGTGTATGTCCTTTTGACTACTTGAGTACTATTCAACTCATTTGGAAGTCCAAATGTATTGTCATCTGTTATTAGGATTTAAACATATTAATCTCGATCACTGGTTCATTACTGTTAGTAAAAAATAGAAAGAAGTATACATTTAAATGCTCTCTCTTTCTCGCTCTGTGTGTTTTTGTTGACATTGAGTGTCTGAGATTAGATTGCTCTTGTGGGACCTGATTGAAACACTCCAGTGGATTGAAGTGGACATCAGTAAAGCCTGACATGGCACATAGCTAATGCTGAGCTCACACTGCTTTATTTATCACTCTAAAGTAGGAGTGGCTGGATTGATCCAAATATTTATCATGTCAATACTGTCATTGGTACTGGTATTGGATCAATATTTCCTCAGGATTGATACATCAATTTCAGTTTCTCTCCAGTTTGTTTAAAATGTTGCATTTTTTGTGTATGTAATAGACACATATTCACTATCTCCTCTCCTCCTCCTCCTGTATGTCATCTTGTGATGCCTTTCACTCAGCACAGTAATGAGTCATTTAAGTTTCACTGTGTCGCTCCTCCATCTCTGATTGCCACCAGACTTTTGGCTGCGCCAGGTCCGATGTTCTTTGTTTGGAATTCCCCTTATGTCACCAAGATTTCTGATTGGTTACCTCACATTGCATTTTTTTTCGTCCTCAAGAGAACACCACATATGTCAAGATACCACGATTTTTAGATCAGAGTAGTTCCGACGTCATTATGAGAGGACTCTGAACACACCACATATGGCAGGAATATCACTTAGTTATCTTAAGAGTCATCCCGATAATCAGGGCGTCCATAAAGGTATTCAGAATTAGTTGAACATGTTGTCCGAAATATGTTGCAATTCTTTTACTAACTAAAAAAATGCTGTTTGTGATACATAAAAATCCATAATTACTTCATAAATTTTTTGTCTTTCATAAAATTTTTAACCTGTGGAGGTCGCCATTTTTTCACCCGTGCAATGCATGCTGGGTTGATGATGCAGTCCGTTCTGTACTGGAATTCACAGAGTGAGCACAAGAAGGCTAACTTTACCTGAGTTGGTTTTGATCATATTGCGCTTTATTTGTGTAAATTAAAAAAAGAAAAATAGTGAGGTGAGTCTGCATTTTTCTGTATCTTACTCTTCCCAAAAAAAGAGCACAGTGGTAAAAAAACCCAAACACGACTTCTGAGGGACCTACATTTGTGCTCTATCTTCTATCTATCTTCTCTCCAGAAGATAAGAGTTATTTATACCAGCAAAATTGATAATCTAACTGGTTTCCTTCACAAGCTAAAACCAAACGCCATGCCGAGAGTTTTTATAGACAAAGCGCCTTAACTCGCCACCGGCTAGCGAGCGACCCTGGAAGAAACAAAAGAGACAGACAAAACAAGAAGCTCTTTTAAGCAATAAAGGAACTACTGTCAATGCTGCTGGTACTGAATATGAAACCACAGGTCTTACAATGGACCAAAGACCAGACCTTAAACAGCTGTTAGTGGACTGAAGACCGGACCAGACACAGAGGAGGTCAACCGTTTACCGGATCACACAGTCCGAGCAGAGGTACATGTTATTCATTGTTTCATTTATGAAATTGAAGGTGACAGCACAAATAGTAGCTTCTTCGGCCAACTATTTCCTCTTCCTGCATTTGGTCCTCCTCATTTTCATTACCTCTTGTGATTTCTACATTCCCATAAATTTCATGCTCCGTTTCACATCGAAAAGGCTTAACGATGCTACATGTTGCTGTTTTGGCTGGACAGAGCTAGCATAATTGTACCTACCATACGTCATATACCCAAAATGCATTGCAATGTAAGCAACATGGTGATCTCCGTGTGACAATATGTTATTTAGATTTTTAAAAACCAGACAACCTACAGTATTTTTACTTTACAGTTTTTACATCTAAAATAAATATTTCTCAAAGTGTATTGTTACAACTAATTGTGGCTCCATTTAAGATTGCTGGAAGGGAAAAATCGGGACGAATATCAGCATAAAAATCTTGCAATGTGAACTGGGCATTATGTTATTTGCATTGTTTTGAAAAGGGAAAGATTTGACTTTTGCACACCGCTTTCCAAAAGGAGCATGTTTGGGATTGACAGCATTTATATCAGCCATTCAGAAAAGAATATGCATGTAATTTCTTCTATGTATAAGAAGGAAGGAGACTGCGAGCCTATCAATACAAGCACACAAATATGTGTGTGTGTCAGTGTGTGTGTGAGAGACTCTGGACTTAGTCCAAGTTCTGCCTTTTCTCCTAATTTTATATATGATATTTACATCACAAGGACAGTCATGGAGTCAAAAAGAGACTGGTAATGAAGTGTATCCCTATTTGCCTTTCATGTGTATATGTGTGTGTGTATATATTTTTATAGCACAAGGACAGTGATGAGGAGAGCACTGGCATACTGACTAAGTGAAGTCGAAGAGAGGGTCTCTGTGTTGGCAGAGCCTCTTAGTAACAAAAAGTCATTCACCTAATTTAGAACACACACACACACGCGCACACATTTTAACCCAGAATCCTTCAGATAATGATGCATGCAGAAGCTACAGCCTAAGATGTTGATGAAAAATAGCATTTTTCAACCGAGCTGCACTTTAAATTCAAACTTTCAGTTTTTTCTACATTGCTGCTACCGTCAAAATACGCTGTACTGGCCTATGATTAAGTAAAGCAGTCATCAGAAAAGAGCTTGGAAAGAAGATGGGACCAGAAAGAAGAGACTATAATGGATAGAGCGGGCAGAAACGGAGACAGAGGATGGGAAAGATCAATACAGTCTGTACTTTGAGAGAAGCAAATCTGCATATCATGAAAAAAACGATGCAGGGCGAGGGTGGAACGTGGGAGGAGGAAATCATAAAAGCACAAAGCAAGTTTTCACGTTTTGTTTACACATGTTCAGGGCAGATATAAAGGAAAGGAAAATATCAGGGCAGATAATAGATAAAGAGAATTTGACAAAGATGAGCCTTCTTGAGTTATCCAAAAAGAAAGAGACATAATCATGAAAAGGAATTACTCGATTAAAGATTATAGAGGATATCAAAAGAGAAGCTGAGACAGAAGCAAAGTCATGGTGCTTGATAAATCAGAGTGGCAGACTGAAGGAGGAACTCGGTCTTTCTCCAAGATAAGCACTTTTTATTTTATTCAGTACACAGTACATTTTGGAAAACACACAAGATGCTGTAATGTTGGTGAATATTGCAAAAACAATTATTTAAAAACTGCTGCTGTATTTCTGCTTTGAGTTCATAGCAAACATTCTAGATAATGAAAGGTCAATCAATGCACTGGAAAAAAAAAATCAACAGTTTGGATCTCCGCAACAAAGTTTTACTGAAAACATCTGTTGACATCTTGTTTTGCCATTGAAACTGATATGTTGTATTTTCAAACAACTTTAGCAACTTGGCTTCTCTTTACGTAGCAAAAGTTATACTATATTTAATACTTAGAATTACCAACTATATTCTGGCATATCGAGACTAAAGGCATAATATCTACAAAATCAGGCAGCATTCATTGCAGTTCAAGCAATTGTGCAGCTTTATGGTTAAAAATACAAAAAATAACTTTCACAAAACATGCATACTGCACATCCCAACAAAATAAAAACTAAAATCTAATAAAATACACACAGAATATAACTTATTCTTGCCTGCTTTTATTGTAAACATAGCAGGTAGTAAATTAATCAAATTTATGTTGTGCTTTTCAAGCCACTCATTTAATGTTTTAGCAGTTAAAATAGACTGGCAGCTCAGAGAGAACTTTTAAGCAAATTATGAATGTTTAAGTCCAAATAAGAAGACACAAGCACAGATTCCAACCTGGATATTTCTTACTATAAGTCCAAAGTGGAAACAAACCCACCATTATGACAGGTATACCTTGTACTTTGTAGTTTGATTTATTTTTGTCATGTCCCACAGGCTTGGATTATAACATTTTACATGGTACTTTTAGTGTATAATTAAGCAAAGAATTTGAGAGATTTCCAAAAGGAGCTATTCGTGCCATGCACATTCCAGAGAATCTTTTACCTTTAGGTTCAGAAATGACACCCTCATTTCTTTGTGTGCTTTACTCTGCCGCAGCTCTTGGCACCTGACAAAAGTTCATCTGCTCAAGTTGTCATGGCAACAGAGACGTTTCTTGTTGCTACCCGTTTGCCCTGCATCCCATCCTGATGAGTTAAAGAGAGTATGATGGAATAACAAAAAGGATGCCATCTAATTGAATTTCAAATAACAACGTTGATTCAATGTAAGTGGAGATGGAAGTCTGTTTATTTATTCAGCAAAATATTTTTTTCAACATTGAGTATACACTCCAGTTACTTTTTTTATTATTATTATTTTTTTTTTCAATTTTGGCAGAAGTTCAGAATATAATATTAATACTTTCTGATCAGAAGCTATCAATAATATAATTTTTGATGTTTAATAAAGTCACAATTTCAATGTTATTGTTCTAAAATGTGACTTTTTTATTTGTTGCTTTTTTCTGACTTATTACTTTACTTAGGGACCCATGAAGACGTCTGAAAACAGAGTATTATTTTAAAATAATAATTATGCTCTTTAAGTAATTAAAGATACCAAGCAGTGGTAGAAATTACATTCTGATGGATATCTTTGTGTCTTTACAACTGTTGATTGAGTGTTATAGCTTCTCTAAAATCCAGCCCCCACAGATTTTATAGTTATTGCCAGGTTTTACAACAACCACGACAAAGGAAAGTAGATAAAGTCATACTTTGACCCTTTTAATAAATGGCCAACTGTTTCAAACATTGTGCTTTATACAGCAGCATGAATTGCATTCCATGCAAAATTGAGCATCAGTTAATCATTATATTGCGATAACACACACTCTGGTTAAAGAAGCAAACAAGGCTCAACACCAACAGCTTTTATCATACCTATTTTATGAGCGACAATGAGCAGACACACAGTCATTTGAGTGTTTGTAAGTGGAGATGGAAGTCTGTTTCTGTCAAAACATGCAGACAGTAACAGCAACACTGAAGAACATAACTCTTAAGAATGACAACAAATCCATGTGCACATACATGTGTGGAGCTCTGTGCATTATTATTTTTGTGTACATTAATTTTCCTGCTTCTTCTTCAAAGGGCTGTAACATCTAAGCTGATCTTCTGGAATGAAAGCCTAGTGATAACATTTAGACAGACTAACTGCATATCGTCACCTTCCTACAAGAACAGCAAGTCATTTTTTGTCAAAAGTGATTTTTGGCAACAACCAAAAAAACACCCCCTGTTTTTTGTCAAAAGATGCTTTAAGCTAGAAAATCACCTTTAGCAAAAAATGACATAGGCCATTATTTTAGGGAGGTGACGATATTATAGCTTGAGGTGTCTTTGAGAGACCTAATCACTTCCTACAGTTGCAGAGTCATGGTGTAAAAAAGGTGATGATGTTTCTAAGGACAATGAATAACTAGATAAAATGAGGCAGCTGATTGTAAGGCAAACATTTCCATCATCCGATTCTGATGTGACTCAAAGCCGCCTTTTCACTGCTGCTTAATGAGGAAAATAAAATGTTCTTATCACATACGTTGATAAAAACAATCCTGATAACAGGGGAAAACATTGCATTTTTACTTTCATATATTTATTATTATTTTTATTTATTTACTTCTTTTTTTTTGTACAAGGAATCAAGTTTTAAGGAGGAGGTTTCTATGATCTTAGTCGATAAATTAAAGGTTTGGAAGGTTAACTTATTTCAATAATTCCATTTGCAACTGAAATATTTTATAAATTACATGCAGACTGATGTTTTCATGCCTTTATTTTTGACAGTTTGTGATTTTCTGTTTACCACTAATTAATATTAAAAAATATCAGCCCAAAAAAATAACATAAAAAATGTGAGCTCTGTAAAAATATGTTTACTACCTGTTTAATGGTTGCTTTAAAAAAATATTAAAAAAAAACACTATCAGACTGACTCTCCAACACGCCCTTTTGGGAAGCATTTATTGATTTATTGACATTAAATGATTGGCGATTTGGAGACACATTGGATCCTTGTGCCTTCCTCAACATTTCCACAGCTTACCTCAACTAGAGATAAAATAGCAATTAGACGAAAGATCACCTACTGACACAACACATTATCAGTATCATTACCTGGTGGGTCGGTTTAAACCTGCAGTTTCTGCTTTTATCTGTGCTTTTAATTGAACATAGCATGTTAATGCACAGTTTGTATATGGATTCTCCAAATAGGCTGAAGACAGACCACTGGTGTGTTTTAAGAAGCTGGTCAGAAGTTTACAGTCATAATCATAAATGTCCTAATAATTTTTCAGCTATAATTTCTGTAGATGAAAAACAAACAAATTGAAAACTGTTTATTTTTCAATTTGCTTACAAAAATACTTCTCTCGAAGGAAATCTGTATGATTGCACAAAGTCACTGACTTCTCCTGCTCCAAAACACTCCTGATCCAGCATGTAGTTGAGATAGAGTACAGTCAGTTACATTGAGTCTTTACATTTGTATCAGTCTCTCATACTGAGAAACCACAAAGCAAAGGTGGAGATAACTTGCCTATAACTTGATAAACCTGCCTTAATTTGTGTGACTTCCTGCTGTGACGTGGCGACTGTGACGGAGTGGTAAGAGTAGTCGTCTTGCAATCGGAAGGTAGTAAGTTCGATTCCAGCTTCCTCCTGTCACATGTCAATGTGCCTCTAGGCAAGGTGCTTTAACCCCAAATTGTCTAGCGATCAGTGTATAAATGTGTGCAAAGCGCTTTGGGTGGTCAAAAATGACTCCAAAAAAGCACTATATATATATAAAAAAAAACCAACAACAATATGACTGACTTGGGGTTCTGAGAAGAACCTAAAGGCAC
The DNA here is from genome assembly GCA_903066815.1 of Brachyrhaphis roseni. Taxonomy (NCBI): domain Eukaryota; kingdom Metazoa; phylum Chordata; class Actinopteri; order Cyprinodontiformes; family Poeciliidae; genus Brachyrhaphis; species Brachyrhaphis roseni. Next base: position 40,514 of record CAEFZY010045778.1, read on the forward strand.
AGAAACACTGATCTGGTGTCAGTATTTTTTATGTTAAATAAAAATGGTAAGCCATTAATAGCTGCAGTAGCTCATTTAGCAGCTTCAAATTGGACAGAAACACAGCCACAAACATATGCTCTGAGCCAGTTGTAAAATATATAGGTTGAAGCACAGCTCACAGTATCCTCCAGCTGCTTTGTCTAAGGAAGAGACAAAAGAGGGCTAAAAAGAGAAAGAGGCAGATGTATTATCTGTGGGAGGAGAAAGTGGGGTTTTTGGCAGCAGCAGCTAAGCCTTCATTCCAAGAAGCTGGGACAGCTAAACAAAATGCCAGACCACATGTATCATACTGTACCTTCAGTTTAGCAAAAAATGCAAAATTGGAGAGCAGTAGGAAAATGTAAGGTGATTTTAAATCGTCATTGCATTCTTCAACAACCTGGGCATATTGAAAAGACATAGTTCAAGATAGTCTACGCTGCTCACCTATTAGCTTAATCAATAAAAGTGTTGTGGAATGGTGGCGAACAGGATCCAAATGCAGAGAGGATGAAGGAGGTTGAAACATAAAACTATTTACTAGATGAAATAAGAAAATTCAAAAACATATAAAAGACAAAGTTCAGGAGAAAATACAAGAGGACTGTAAGGACCCGGAGACATGCTGGAGGTAACAGTGGGATCTGACACAGAACTGACTGAAAGATATTTAAACTAGAGAGTTGATTGCTAAACAAGGAGCATGTGTTGAATTATAGTCTATAGTTTTAATGTAGTCTTCTGTACTATTTGTAGAATTCACTGAGGTTGTTGTGCAATAGTTCCAATAATTCACTTTAATTCTGTTGGGGGAAAAAAATTATGTACCGTAATTTCCGGACTATAAGCCACGACTTTTGTCTCACGCTTTCAGCCTTGCGGCTTATACAATGATGCGGCTTATTTATGCATTTTTTTTCTAACGGCCACCAGGGGCGCTCGAGCAGAAAAGGTAAGAGTGAGACAGGTGGGATATATGTGTAGAGGAAGACGCAAGTTCAATGTAACGTAACACGTCTCCTTGCTCAGGAGGAAGATGAAGACGGCTCTCA
>CAEFZY010045779.1:0-20114 GCA_903066815.1 Brachyrhaphis roseni
TAAGTAGAAATAAAGCAAAGTTTGCAAGACACAAAAACAACACACACAACCAGATTTATTTTAATGAAGTCTAAGTCTACTGTTGGGTCTAGATGTCACTTATGTGATTCATTTTAAAGGTAACTTTATTTATTGTTACTGTTAAACTAAAATCTCCAGCATGGGGAAATGGGATGACCTCGGATTTTCTTGACACTAGTTAACATGGCCACCGATGACGACAGACAAACAGTTTTCCTGTTATGGTCCCATTTTATAGGAGTCCAATGTTCACTGCTTTCATTGTCGGCCATGATTGTTCAGGTGAGTCACTGCAAAGGAGTTGGGAGGGAGGGGGTGTGTGCGTGTGTGTCTGAAAATGGTTTATCAGATTTTTTTTGTTTGAATGCAAATCTTACAAATATTTCAGTTTGCATGGGTTAAAACAAAATACTGATTAGTTTTGAGAATACTATTCTGACATATTTGTAATGAATGTAATGCAGAACTCCTCATGGTTTAGTGTGTGTCTATGCAGAAGGATCAGTTTTTGCCTAGTCAACAGACACTGGTTGTTAAAACAGGATTAAGAGGAGGTCAGCAGAGACATAAATTACAGATTGCATTGTTAGAAGAAAATAAACAGTTTAATTAGTAAGAAGCTGGAAATGCAGCAGTGTTTATAGTCTGTCTTTTATAGGGTTGCGGTGAGAAACTTCAGCACTAATAGCTGTTTCCTTTATGGTGTCTGGTTGTTTCTCCACCCCTTCAGAGCCTGTGTCCAAGCACAGTCAGTCAACAGAGGGTAGAACATTATAAATGTAGACGTGTTTGTTCATCACTCTGGAAAAAGAGGAAACTCATAAAGCAGAAATAAGTAAATAAAATAAAACTTGGGGTGGAAAATGTTTACATTTGACAGTTATAAAAAATGAGGTTAAACCAATGGGGCTTTCTAATGAGTCATGAAGCTGCCTGTTGTTAGTCATTCATTTACTAGTCATTGTGCAGGAATTAGCAGAGAATTAACCTGCCAAGCCGAGTAAAAGTTTTTTAAATGTCATATTTTCAACAATCTTAGCTGTCCAAAGTGCTTCACAATAATTATAGCCTGTGGTCTGCTAGGCGGCATTGAATTTAATGTCTTCTAATTGCTGCGTCCATCCATCCATCCATCCATCCATCCATCCATCCATCCATCCATCCATCCATCCATCCATTTCCCTTCACCCTTATCGCTTTGGGGTCAGGAGGGGTGCTGGTGCCTATCTCAAGCTGTCAGCGGGCGAGAGGCGGGGTCACCCTGGACAGGTCACCAGTCCATCACAGGGCAACACAGAAAGACAGGACACACAACAACGTATCCCCCCACCCCACACACACACACCTAAAGACAGTTTAGACAGACCAATCAACCTAACAGTTATGTTAGGGCTGTAAATCACAGATAACGAACGTAGTCATATGCAGCGTTTTCCCCAAAACGCCACATCAATGTCGCTCCCAAATAGTTTTTGTCGTTCTAACACTTGAAGAGACGCCAACTTCTCCTCTGATTGGCTAATAGACGACGAGCGCTAGCACCAAGACTGAATTATGAATATATTTCATGTAACTGTTTACATCCATCAGTACCATGACTTTTTAATGACTTATCGCGTGAACTGGTTTATTCGTGTGTGATTTTAATTTAGTTTTTCATTCAGTGGAAACACCGCAATTGCGGAATTGTGTTTTTTCTACATTAGCAGAATATAGACAGAGATTTGTCAACATTTGTAATGAAAACGCAGCTTCTGTCACTTACTTTCCATGCATTTATGTTGATTTCTTCATTAGTTCTGAATATAACCACATTATGGCTTTTTTTTTTTCTTTTCTATTTGTATATCCCATGTTTGGAGAGAATCCCATTCCAAACAGAACTGCATTGCTTTGCTAAAATTCATACAAAAAATCATGTTGTTTTGTCTCACGCAAAGGATATGTCTTCTGAATGTGTCAGTCGATTCATTCATCCAATCAGAATACTAAACTGCATAAAATCAGGCAAATCTATGGGCACCACTTTAATCTGACATGTGGCACTAATGTTTGAACCAAACAGCGCTGCCTGCAGTTCCTCAATGTAAATGCTTTTGCTGCCACAACTAGCAAATGAGCAGAAAATCATGAGGTGATTTTTTTCTTCTGTTGGCTGTAGAGAGAAAACAGACTAAATATAGTTTATTTCTTTTGAATGCTGCACTTACTTTGTAATGTCAGCCTTTGTTATCTTTTGACTGTTGCTTCCTTCTGCAAACATTCATTTTCATGCTGCACCTTCCTCTCAGGAGAATGGAATGTGAACTGGGAAACAGATTTGACCACGTATGCAATCCAGTCGCAGGCAAAAGGAGAGGCGGATTCTTGTGCCAAAGAATAATTACATTCAGGCCTATGATCTGCTGTCCAGGCCTCACATCTAAACACAGAAAACACAATCAAAGAACACACTTTTCAGAGCTTTTTAAAACTGAAAATAATCCCATCTGTTAGTCAGACAGCAATGTGTTTGCAGTGCTGAGAGAATGTGGAGACGAGTATATACATCCAGGATGTATAAGGAATAGCTGTGGGCAAAGTAAAACACAAAATTATTTTAAATTGGCATTTAATTAACTGAAACGAATTTAGAAAAAAGCAAATTGGAAAGAAAATACAGTACGGTGTTAATTGTAGTGCTATGGCTAGATTCAATGAGTCATATTTGCAGTTTTTGGATTTTGTTGTAACCTTTTTGAATGTATTCAGAATGTGTCCTACAATATTTTCACAGTATTAGGTGTCTGCTTTATGTTTCAATAGAGGAAGAAGACCTGATATCTTAGGAAAATATTCTCCAAGGCAGTACTTAGGAAAAAGTATTACCTTGCTGCACAATTAACTGAGTAGAAATTTCTGTTGTGAGGGACCGTGATGTGTTTTTAGTTCCTTAGAGTCCCATCAGTCTTAGTATTGGCTAGAAGTGCTGCCTTCATGTCTATTACAGTGATGTTTCCAGGGCAACTGGAATATGTGCTCCCAGACTGCTGTACGGTGACTGACTAGTGACCCCCACACGACAAGTATGCAGATGTTCAAACTAGAGATGCACATATCTGATTGGTCCAATCAGAAATTGGTGAAATAATTTTCTGCCTCTCTGGAGCTGAGGCTTGATCCATCTACTAAATCTACATTTTAGATAGTAAATTATTTTGTTTTCTGAATTGAATTTAGACTTACACATAATTTATTGTCTTTGCACAAAGACACAACAGTAAATTTGGCAACTAAATGTCGTTGCATGGCTACCAAAGTACACATGAAAAATACTGAAAAAATGTAAGTGTGACTATAAATACCTATGAAAGTGTTACTGATGCAGTCAGGAAAAAAAATAAAATACATATACAAATAATAATATGTTGGTAAATATATATAGCTTAGTATTTTCAGTCAGTCTTAGTGGGAGGATTATTGGTGTGATGTTTGAGAAATAAATGAACTTTTCACTATGATTTATGCTGTTTAAAACATCAAGTGTGTTTTGTACCTAAATAAAACACAAAGCATAACCCACCTGGACAACGTGAGCGGTCATTTGATTCTGCAGCAGAACGCTGCTGACAGCAGAACAGGACCGTGGATCGCTCACATTTCATTACACAGGAAGAACACCTCTCTGTTTGTACTTACAAAGGAATCTACACAAGGTCGTTTTCTGTCTCTTAAAGATATGAGTCTATTCATACACATTGCATTTTTTCTGGACTTTGTTCCTGGTGTAGCAGAAGTACAGGATGAACTTAACAGTTCATGAATACAGTGGATCCCTTCCTGTTTCAGGAAAATTCCCAGAGAATTCAACTAGTTCTCATAGAACAGAGGAAAAGTTTAGTGATTATATAAACATTAGGCATACATGTTCAAGTTGAGAAATTTCTTATGATGATAACAATTACAATCAATCATTGTAATGATAAATTCTAATTAATGCTGTTTAAACCCACCTGGAACTGTTTTTGTCCATTTTTTTTTTTCAATTAAAGTATCAATAAATATCAATACAGTTGAAAATATGTTTTCCTTCTTCCATCTGTCCCGGTTCCCTGTCCTCCCTCTGCTCCATCCTCTCCTGAGGCGAGCTGATTGGCTGGCTGGCTGGCTGCAGCACCTGCTGCATGTCTCAACATATTGCTGCATACTATCCCTGCAGTCATTCATTTTGGGGAAAAAAAAGGAAGAAAAAGATAAGAAAATGAAAAGAAAAGGGCTGGGAGGTTATAGCTTGTCAGAGCAGATGAGGTGGTTGGAGGAAGATGAGAAGTGTGGTTTCAATCCAAATATTCAGATATGTGAGAGCAGCACACAGAGATAACATTTAATCCAGCAAAAACAAATGGGGGGGAAAAACTAACTGTTTTTACAGAAACCTGCATGGATAACATAACATTAATCTAACCTATTGAAAATAAAAGCAAATAAGATTGTTTTATATATCATGGAAGGAGCCACCTCACTGCTTTTAAGTCAAGATTGTAGGAATGAAAAATGTCATAATAAACATTTTAAGATTAAAACTACTCCCTGGCGGTTTTCTCCTCAGGTCATCAGCAGGCTGACAGTGAAGGAATGCAGCCAGACATTCATAATAATACATTGCAGCAAAAATTGGCGGCAAAAGTCTGCTACAGATGAACATTCCACATGGGATCAAACATTATATTATCCTATGGGAAGACAGATTCCTTTGTCTATAACACACACATGCCTCTGTGGGTCTATGGAGCCATAAGTGTGTGTATCATAGGAGACACTGCTGCTCCACATAGAGCCTGTTTTTTTCCTTTACATTCCAGGTGAATAATAATGGGATCCTTTCATTAAAGTCCCAGAGCCTGGTGAGAATCTGGTTAACAGCTGGAAGGTTGGAAAGATTTCCAGAGGCCCTGAAACATTCCTGCCTCTGAACGAAGATGGTTGATTTACAGTGCCTGCAGCAATACCCACTGAATTCTCTCCCATCTGTGTTTGACAAACCAACACAAAGGAGTGAATGAATAAAAAGTGGAAGTTAATTTCAAGATCTAAATCCAACTAGGATTCTGACCAAGTCTTGACAATGGATGTCGATCGACTCTCCATTTGCTCTAACAGATTGTATATTTTCTCCTGCACTTCATTGGTATGTTGCATATTGTGTTGGTCTGTTGCATAACAATCCAAATGAAATGAAGATATTTTCCAGCTGGGATTAAAGTCAGAGGTGCTGAAGTTTTGTGGGAATGTCTGCAGTCTAAGGCAATAAAAGTCATCTTGATTTGTGACATTTTGTCGATCGGTTAAACGTCTTTATCTCTCCACCTTTCTGTTTACATCTCATGAAAAAGGGAGTTTATCTCAGTGTCGTCTTCAGAGATTTTCATGTCATTTCCTTCAGTGGTTCTTGTTGCAGTGCCACCACAGGTAAAAAGGAGAACAGGTTTTTCAATGGGTTGGGTTCATTTGATGCAGTGCAGTGAACCGCAGCAGCTGAAAATGAAACAAATGTTTCAATCCTGGTCCTCAATAGAACCGAGTCTACCAGACTGGACTACCGGTGTGGAAATACCTTAAGCTCTTTCAATCCTTCATTACAAATCCTTGATCTCCTGCAGCCTGTTTTTGCTCCATTGCTGCCTTGTCACCTTCCTTCACCCACAGCGTCAGCGTATCGGATGAAACCTCCTGCAGAACCAAATGTTTGGGAAAGGAAAGGCGGCTCTGAATTATGGGCCTGGCACATTCATGCTGGTCTCAGAAGGGTGGTCCATCTTTCCTGTCAATACTGGAAACATTGGCTTCCTATTCTGCTGCTCGCAGCACACAAACACACACACATGGCTGCAGCTCTGATGTCTGCTTACTGCTTTAGTTAAATATCACAGTGATCTCCTACATATTGTATCAAACTTGAAATGCGGCAGACAGAAGAACACACACGCACACACCCCCCCACACACACACTGTGGTCCTGCAACCAGAAATTGAGCTGAGGGAACCTTCCAGATGCATAAACACTATTTTCTGTTTAGAGAAAATTGCTAACTATGAGATTTATGATCCTAGTCCAGTATAATTATACTTCTGCTGTTCTCTGACTTGCAATCCTCTTTCCTGTTGTGTATTTTTGATTTTCTCAGAACTGGAGAGTGTGGACGAAACTCTGCTGTGGCCCAAGATGGATTGTTCTCCTTTCTCCTGTCCTCCTCCTCTTCCTCATGATCTTCGTGATGGCGGTCACTCTGCCCCTTCCTGTGCCGCCCCCTGACATCGACCGGCGGCCATCCAAAGCTCTGAGCGCCGCAGGGAAGTTGAAACCCAGAGTAGTGGAGCCCGCAGCGCTCAGAGGCCTCCAGCAGCCTGCTCCTCACATCCACAGCAGGACCTGGAGACGCAGCTCTGGGAAGGAGATGTCCACACACTCAGCACTGCTAAAGCCTGTAGCGAACTCTGCAGGAGCTGTTAAAGTCAGGAGACATCCTGACGTTCATAACAAGAAGCAAAGCAGCCAAGACATGGCAGATGTATTCGCTCACTCTCAGCATTCTGACTTTACAGGCAACAACATGGAGCTCCAGCACAGAACTAAGCCGAGCAGCCACACTGTTGTGGTGAAGCACACTCTACACACACACACTCATCTCAACGGAAATGTTTCCACAGCAGACCACAAGTCTTCCTCAGCAGACACCATAAAAAGAGTCCAAAGAGCCGCTCACATACACACACACCAGGTCGCAGTCAGAGAGTTGACTGACAGCCAGACCAGGGAGAAGCAAAACCAACGTCACTCAGCTTTGGAAAGACACAGAAAAGCTCCAAAGCACTTTGGGAAACCTGCCAGTGTGGGTAAGGAGGAAATGCCCTCTAGTGATCTGAGAGAGGATCGTCATTTGTCACTGGGTGACAGAGAGGCTGCGTCGGAAATCGAAGCCACTGCTCAGCAGGATGACAGGGACTGGTGTCAGGGCCTCACAGAGTTGGACTTTTCAGACCCTGACCAAAGGAAGATCAGGGTGGGTGGAGACCTGCAGCATGTGCACTGGCTCAGCAGGGACGACATAGAGAAGATGGAGCTCCTGGCTGGTGGGGAAGTTGTCAGTAAGAGCAGGGTACCGGCTCATGGACAAGTCCTCCAAGTGGCGCTAGGTCTGCCTGCACCTCACCAGGTATGTTCCTCCATCCCTTTGTGGTGCTAAATTATTGAATAAATAAACATATGAGCTAAACAACAAGACATTTGTTGTTTTTAATCTGTTTAAATTAGGTTATTAAACCATCAGAGTGGAACAAAGTTTTATTCTATCCATTTAGGTTTCCAGTGTTTCAGGAACTCCTGATCATTCATGGAACTTCTTTAGAAATGTCAACACTTTATGCTGACGTTAGCGTTGGGAACATCTGTGCTGCTGCTACATGTTTAGGATCGAGATTCTATTTTAGGCTTGAATGGCTTCAGTGATAGGCTAACTCCATTTAGCACAACTTGAACACAACAGTATTCTGTTTGTGTCCCATCAGATCGTTTTTTGAAGGAAGAATTAACATACAGTGGACCAAGAGAAGTGGTTTCGTCCTCCATTACTTTTGTTTGAGGATGTTGCTTGTACATCAGATTTATGGGCGTACCAGAAACACCCAAAAACAAAAGTTCCAGCTCAGGACTTTTACATAAAAAATTAATAAATCGAGTAATTGTGTTATATGTTTTAAATCGTTAAAATCTACGTAATTAGTTTATTGACAATGACGTATTAGTCTCAGCCATAGTTTTTGTGCAGCTTTCTGAAGATCCTGCTACAACATTTCAGTCAGATCTGGGGCTGGGCTTTGACTGTTCCATTGCAATTTTCTCACTTTTGTCTGATGTTTGGCCGTTTTCAGCTGTCCTGAAATGATTGGCAGCTTCTGTAAGGTCATGCTGATGTCTTCCCATCTTGGCACTGTGTAAGCTCAGTCCTGCATGCTGTAGAGCAGCAAACAGCTGTTTAAAAAAACTCGCTCACATTCCAGCTCCTGTCCAGATGAAGACACAGGAGGAGACCAAAATGTTTAAGCATTATAACCAAATGCTTAAACATTTGGTTATAATGTTTAAGCATTATAACCATGAGACGCAAATACTGCTGAGTGAGATGAAGGGGGCTCAGCCTGGTAACAGCACTGGCTGTAATTGGCTATTTATGATAGAAAGGACAAATGGTGATTGGCTACAACAAAGCAGCAGATGCTTCAAAAAACAAATAACAAAAAAAAACCCAACAGGAAGCAAAATTCTCTTTCCTAACATAAATGTAAGCAGGAAGTGTTTGGTGCTAAACAATGATTTCAGTTTTGTTTGTGTTTTCTTTAATATGTGGAATCTGTTCTGTGTTTCTGACCAGATCATTTCATTAAGTACTGAAGGGTGTACTTTCTTTTTTTTCCCATACTGTGGTTGTATTTGCTTTAAATCTCAATGAAAACAAAAGAAAACTGAACTGTAAAATCTGAATGTGATTATCTGTCACAGAACATCCCAGCACTGAGGGATTCACAGCAGCATGGAGCCGGGCACAGCGGCCGCTGCCAGCGGGGGCTGTGCTCCCTGGTCAAACGCCCTGACGACTGGTTTGAGGTGTTTGCTTTCCACCTGGACAGAGTCCTCGGACTCAACAGAAGTCTGCCAGCAGTTCTCAGAACTTTCCACGATCACATTCTGCCCTACAGATACACTGACGGTGAGCCGAGGCCGGCGGTTTGGTGGGACCCGGACATTCAGCATCTGGATGATAAGGACAGCGACCAGAACTCAGTGCCTCTCAGCTGGGTCCAGTACCAGAAGCTGCTGCGAGCCCGATGTGGGAACCAAACCGGCCTGAGCTCAGAGCCATGTGTAGGGGTTCTGCATGCAGAGTGGGGAAGGCTGGCTCTGTTTGACTTCTTATTACAGGTAAGAGAAGATGTTTCCCTTTTCGTCTTTTGACGAAACCTGTTCAACGTTTACACATTCGATCCTGCTGCCTCGTTATGATGAGGGATAGAAGTGGTAGCCTATGTTGCTTTTAAACTTTTTAACTAATAAAAGTCCCAAAATTGTGGCACACAGTTACTTACAGCCCCCTTTACTCAGCTACTCCTAAATAAAATTCAGGGCAGGTTTGTTATCGATGCTTTTAACCCCCAAATGTTTGCCACTGGAGATTAAAGGATTTCTCAAACATGCATGAATGAATCAAAGAAATAATCCAGGAACATTTTTGATGAGGGAATAGCTTCTCTGACATAATACAATGCTAAAAAAAGTAGATTTTATATAATTTCCCACTTTTAGGGGACCAAGTTTGATTTGCAAAAACAACAAAAGCCTAAAACAAACAATCTGAGGAGATGAATACTTTTATGGGCACTGTAATTCCCTCAGTTTCTTTTTTCCACAGCTGTACCACATTTACTCTGATTACTTCCTCTGGTTATTTTGTCCTTTTCCGCCGCTGGAACACTGGGATCCAGGATTTTCAGTAGAATGTTGTAGAATATTAGGTGGTCGCTTGTCAGTGGTCATTATATTATGGCTAATCAGTTTAGACAAAAAAGATTATGGAGATGACATTTTGAGCCTCTCTGTATGTCCTATAAAACAGAGATAGTTACATTATTTTGTAATGTTCCAGTTCAGACAGAGCCTGAAAGCTCCACCGGATATAGGAGAGCACCACTGCTGTCCAGCCTTACTGGTTTTTGCTGAAAGTTTAGCTCTCTCTCTCCTTTGGCCTGAATCAACCAACCAACTTTTTTCTGCTTCTCCATGTTTCCAGGGAAGACCATATATTTTTAACACAACAATATATAACCAGATTCCTCATAAAAATCAAAGTGTGGCTAGCTTGATCTGGTGTGCATGTAGTTCTCCTTCAGTAGAAAATATGGGTCAAAATGAAGTGTAAGTGTTGCACGCTGTTACGTAGTAACTTTTGAACTCGTAGTTGCGTTGAGAACCAATTAGCTCCCATATTTTATTGGAACATGTTGCAGGTTTTGAAATGGAGGAATGACTCGAACACAAACACAATTGTATTTATGTTCAATGTACAGTATATATACAGTTCATGCATTCATGTGTATGACATATAATTCACCTAAAGATAAAATGTCATGACAACGCTGCTGATGATTAACATTAATATGATTATGCTAAAAAAAAACTTCAGCTAAAAGAGAACATGAGTTGTGTGTGTGCGTGCGTGTGTGGGGGGGGGTGGGTGTGTGTGTGCGCGCACTAATGCTGTCTCTGTCTCACAGTTTGTTTTTTTCCAGTGCAGTGTGTAAACTTCCTTTAAGCTTTAGGGGATAATTCTTACTCAAACATATAGCTTCTATTCCCTCATAGTAAGATATTTATGTATTTATTTGTGTTTTTCAGTCTGTACATCAAAATCCCCAGGACAGCAGTAATACAAGCACGCAGACACAAATAAGAACCTGAAAAGAAAACTGAATACTTAACAAATCCTGAAGCTGTGCTAATCCTTTGTGTACCAGAATAAACATTAAGAGAGGTGAAGGTAAAAATGTGTGTGGTTCTTGGTAATTCAGCATCTAGCATATGAATAGCATTTATATGCTTGATATTGTCATTTTTACAGTGTTTTCTTTTCAGTTTTGTTTTATCCTGTATCTTACTAGATGTGCATTTCTATGTCCTCAATGAAGAATGAAAGGCAGAAAAAAGCGAGTAGAAGGTAAATAAGCTTTCTGTGTCCTATAGATGCAGAAAGATCATAAAGTAAATATTTACATGCTAATTTATCCAGTTAGAACAGAAACCTGAGGTCTTTCAAAATCAAAAAAGCATTTTTTTATCCTCAAACCAGCTAAATGAAACTCATTCAGAGCCACAAATGTGGCACGACCTTTTACATCCATCCATTCATCCATTTTCTTACAGCCTTGTCCCTAGTGGGATTGGGAGGTGCTGGTGCCTATCTCCAGCCAACGTTTTGGGCGAGTGTTGGGTATTTTTAAACCTACACAAGAAGAACCACAGAAACAATCATTAGCTTTCACTCAGATCTTTTGCAAAAGGAGAAGACACAGCAGATCCCTTCTTCAAGGAGTCTACCATGCGTTCTGTCCTTGTGCATCAGAACTTGTCTTTTATTATCAACACAGCAGGAATGGAATGTGGAAAGGGGCCTATTCTAAACACAAGAAAGGAAAGGAGTACAGCTACACACAGGTCATCCCAAGATAAGCGGCAGCTGCAGCTTCAAGGTCTTGGACAAACTTTCACACAGTTTAACAACTTTTCTCTGAGGTGTGAATACTAAACCTAAGATACAAACTAGTAAAACTGTTAATGTAAGAATAGTAACAAAACATAATTTTTCTGACAGCGAGAGACGGCTAAACCCTGGACAGGTCGCCAGTCTGTTTTGTAAAAGGATGACCTTTTACAAAACACACATATCAAACAAAATAATATTGATATTATTTTTGAAGAAACGCTTTTTTATTTCTATTTTTGGATTATAAAATAAAGACAAACAAAATTAACATTGTGAAAAAAGAAAGAATAAATATATTTTCTTTTATGGAATGTTGAAATTTATGAAAAAATTATGTAAAAAAAATTTAAATTAAAAATTTCCATGGTTTCCAACCTAAAGACAAAAAAAAAAAAGATCTACAAAGACGTTTTATTGTGGAGATTCAGTGCAGTTTTGTTTCAGATTCTCAGAAACAAAACTGAGAATCTGTTTTGTTTCTGCCCCAGTTCCTTGCATTTTACAGTAAATGATTTTCTGTCTCAGTGCGTTTTGAATGTATTGCTCTGCTCGCTCTCACATGTCTGAAACAGGATAGAGCCTCTGATTTCACAGCCTGCAGCGGTAATTTAGAGCTGCTTTGTTCTGAGATGGAGTGTGTATGTGTGTGTGACTGAATATGAATAACCCATGTGGGAGATTCTCCCTCATGCTTCCAGTAGTCGATTCCTGTAACATGGCCAACCTCTAATAGCCTCAGATTAAGCTGAACACTTGTTCCTACCTGCTGCCTCGACACGTCCTGTGGCTCCAGCAGCAGAGCAGCAAGCACCAGAAGGTTTGGGGAGGTGTGAATGGGTCTGGGTTTCGCTGAAGGGAATTCTGGTTCCAAGCGGACCAGAGACCGCTTCAAAAGCAGAAAATTGACTCTAGCGCATGGCATTCTGGGTAAATAGAACCAAAACAAACATGCAAGTCTAGCACTAGCAGGAGAAATGGGTCAAGGTCTTTCAACAAAGACAAAAGAGAAATACTCCAACCGCTAAAGTCTGACACCACTCCATTTTTGTTCGCATTTCGTGAAGAACGAAGTTGTGCTCAGTGTCTTCAGTGATTTTCATGTTGTTTCCCTCAATGGTTTTTCAAAGATTTTGCTTTGTTTGGTGTTGTGCAGAGTTAAAGTGAACCACAGCAGCTGGAAATGTAACAAATGCTGAACTGAGTCCACCAGACTATCAGGCGTGAAAACACCCTTACTCTGTACAGTAGTCTTTGCCTTATGTTGTCTCTTCTGCAGATTTCTGAGTTAATCTTCTGTGTTAATGGGCCATTTTGCCTCAGTTCATGCCTCAGCTGCTCTGCATTTTGCTGATTGTTCCCATCTGGTTCTCATGGTTCTTTAACGTCCCCAGTAGATAAGAAGTCTCTCAGTTTCCTCCACTCATCATCAGCTTCTTGCCATGTGAGTTCTCTGGTGCCCAACCTGCTCTTCTCTATGCTTTCTGACCTTCAGTTATTGTAATTAGAGGATGCATCAGCACTATGACGATGGTACAATACACCACTTCCTGTTTTCTTGTTGTACATGTTGATGTTCTCTCAACTTGATCTAGTAGATCCATGGTGAGAAATGTGGGTTTGTTTTTATTGATCTGTACTTCACTTTGAGCTGCTTTTATTATGAAGGGAGCTTCATAAATAAAATTGATTGATTGATTGATTGATCGATCAATTGATTGATTGGCATTAGAAACCGCCCTAGGCCTGTGGATCTGATGGGTCCAACAGGGCCCCAGCCCAACCTGTTGCTAATTGCTTTGTAAAATGGAAGCACCAAAAATAACACAAAAAATAAAGTAATAAGAATTCCTAGTCCACATTCTGTCATTGAATGCTACATTGCATCCAAACAACATAAAAAATTACAATAAAAAGCTTAAAATGTTGAAAAATATAAAATCAAGTTATCATAAAATAAAATGTTAAGATTATTAGTAAATAAAGCATAACTTATATTATTGTGAGACTTTTCCACTGCAGCATCTTTGAATATTTGAATGTTGTTCAAAACCATGGACAGCAGCATCCCAGAAATCAGCTTCAAATTAGATTGAAAGAGATATGATATTCACTCTTGGTAGTAAGTCCTAAAACTTAAAGTATATGTTGTTTATTACTTAAAACCTACATTAACCCTCTCCAGGCAGATGTTGCAGATTTGCAACAGCTAAATGCTGTTGAAATGCTGTTTAAATGTCTCGCTCAAAAAAAGTCTGAATTGTATATTACTACCCCATATGATCATTTTCTCCAAATATCAGATTTTTCCTGCAACTACAACTTAATTTGAGCCTGAGAGGGTTAATTTAGGACCTAGAGTTTTCTTCTTTCTATATTGCCAAATTCAGAAATATCCTGTCTGGGGGTGATGCTGAAAAACTAGTCCATGAATTTGTTCCTTCTAGGCTGAGCTACTGTAATCCTTTACTATCAGGGATTCACAAAATGCAGTGAAAATCCTCCAAAATGGTGAGGTGGGACTTAGTGGTAAATGTGACAATGTTCAGACTTAAACATTGAGAATATCAGTGATTAGTGGAGGAACTGAGCGTCAGGGGAGCATTCTGATTGGTTGATGGTGACAGGGCAGGTTGAGAGGTGGACAGGTAGGTACGGCAGGTAAGTCTGGTGTTTAATGTCTCTTACTTTGTGCAGCAGCAGCTTCTGCAGATTGAGCTTTGCTGAAACAAAATGATGCATGTGAACCAGGCAACCAGAACCACAAGCCGTCCTTATGAATGTCGTTTTATAGGCAGGTATTCTTGAATGTTGCAAACAACCAGTGACCACCAAGGTCACACAGGAGACTCACATGGGTCTGGAGAACAAAACCCAGCAGCTTATGGCAGACTGACCTGCAGGAGTATCTGCTAGCAGAACATGAGGAGAGCTGCTATACGGGGAGCCGACAACAGCCACAGGGTCAACTGGAGTTTGTTTCCAGGAACGGCAAGAAAAGAATTATCCCATAGAATGGGAAAGAACACAAACTATCCTATATTTAGAAATGGACTTTTAAAATAGTAAAGAATGAAGGAAGAAAGAAAGTTTTGTTGGCTTGGCAATGTTTTCCCAGGTTTAGGATCTTCTTGTTTTGATGTCACTACTGCCACCTTCTGGTGTGGCATAATTATTGCAATTATCTTCATTGGAATCCATTCTGCAGATTTTTTTCCCCCCAAAACGATTAAAAAATTTCACTAGTTTAAATTATTAGGGCTTGAGTTGCACACTGTTTTAAGAGCAGTAACGCTTAGTGTCAGTAAAGCCCAGATGTTTGATGTTCTGAGTCATTTGTGTGGTAACATCACTCAGACTAGTGATTCCTGTTAATTCAAGCTGAGGTGAACCATGTGCTGCAAATCAGACAGATCCCTGTTTTCTGACCATATGTGATAAAAATTTTATTTTTCACATTGCCTGTATTTTTTTTTAATCTTATTTAATTTTTATTTTACATATTTCTTGTGCTCCTTTTTTCTCTTTTTCCAGGTAAATGACCGTCTGGACAGGAACTGCTGTGGGTTTACACCCGATCCAGCAGAACTGTGTGTGGAGAACCGTCTGAACATTAAGTGTGGCAACAGCAAGGAGCTGCAGCTGGTTCACATCCTGGTGAGCAAAGCAATTATATGTCACTAGTGCAGTTTTAAAATCTAAGTCTTACGGAAACTGCTGTTTCAAACAGCTGTATAAGTCTCGAAATTTTTCTTTTTCATGCTGTTGCCATGTTGTTATTGTCACAATAAGGGGAATGTTGAAATCTAATAAGCTGAATTGGATTGAAGCAGTTTCCTTCGTTCAATTCCCTACATGGTGTTTTGATTACGCTGTAGCATTCTGTTCATCTCTGCTGTTTTAATGTAATAGAATGATTATTAGCATTACTGAACAAGTTGATAATTAGTTCAATTACATTTTTTTTTCATTATGTAATAATCGTACAATAATCTAAATGCCAACGTTTTTGATCCAGGCCACTTTACTGCATGGCATGGTTTTTGTCCTGGTGAATAAGTGGAAATAAAACACATCCAGACTGTCCACTACAAATTAAATATGTTAGTTTTCTGCTAAAATATTTAGCAGCAGATTAAATATCAGAAAATAAAATATCTGTCGTAGATGCTGATCCAGTAGATTCATTGGTAGACTTCTACTAGTACATTGCCATCAAAGCGATATTTAATATCTTTCTAAAAGAGATTTTTAATCACAGTTGGATTTTTCTGGTGAAATAAAGGATGATAAATAAATAATAGCACAATGAACATTGTCATCTGTTTACCTGTGTGTCTGTTTGCTCAGGTGAGGAAGACGGATCCTTCCAGACTTGTGTTCATAGATAATGCTGGCAGACCAAAGCAATCCAGCAGCAACCTCAACTTCAGGCTGCTTGAGGGCATTGATGAGTGAGTGAACAGTGTGACTGCTGAACAAACAAAACACACACACACGCACACTCCCACCTCCCCCACCCCACACACACACTTGCCCACATCTACATTACAAAACAAGAGGAAGCATGTAAAGCATCTAACTACCTTTCCAGTCACCATTGCTAAAATCAACACCACCAGATGTCCCACTGTAGAGAGTTGTTCAGTTATTTTAAAACTCAACCATTAAATGATTCAAAACCAGACAGTTTTTTAAGTTCTAACATAAACTGGTATGCTGGTGTCATGAAGTGTTGAGGCAGATTAAAATAAAAAAGTCCAAATCCAAAATAAAATCTCATAACGAAACCAGCTGGTGGCAGTAACTGGATATGACTGAGAGCTGGCTTATGCAGATGAGCTGATTAATGAACAGGTGGTTATTTTCCAGTTATTAAAAAAGCAGAGATCATTTATTTCAGGAAAACTTGGCTTTTAAGGCGTTAAAATTCAGGAAAACTGAAGATTGCTGAAAGAAAGAGACATGTTGATTCATAATATTCTTTTGGCAATTTTAAAATAGCATTTTTTGTGTGTGTAATGGATCCAGGTGGAACCTAACACCAAAAATTATCCCTGAAAAAAACACGACCTTTTCTGTTTTTAGCAGATGTAAGATTGAATTAATTTTCTTTTGTATTATAATTTTAATACCGTGAAGTATCATCACCTCTTGTTAAGCTTTTCTTCTAAAAGGTTTTTATACCATTAGAGATAAGTTTAATAGACGGAATAAGTAGAGATGTAAAACGGTCCCAGGGTTTACTGGGAGGTTCTGTAATTTTAAGGTTTAGATATAATTAATGGACCGTTGGTTTATGGTTCTAAAGAATAAGTCATGCCTTGATAGTTCTACTGTCCTTTACTCAAAAACTCAATAAACATGTTATAAATGGTCTCAAATATATTTATATTTCTTACTGATAAACACAACAAAATGAATGAGAAATTCTTAGTGAAAACCTAAAAGTAATTTGGGCACAAATAGAAACTCTTCGGTGTGAGGAAGCCGCATTAGCCCTACCATGGAGCTGCAGCAGGTGAAGCTCTTTCATGTCGTCTGTCGTCTCTGCTCAGGTTTCCAGAGGAAGCTGTGTCCGTGCTCCGCTCTGGCTGCCTGGAACATCTGTTGCTGCGCTCCCTCTATGCAGACAAGGAGTTCTGGGAAAGCCGTGGTGGGCACACTGCTCTCAGGCCTCTGGTCCACCTGGTGGAGGAGAGGGGGCACTACCTCCTCCAGCACATCAGAGACAAGAGGTTACATCTCAGGAGGAACCTGTGACTCGACTGGACCGGGCAAACTGGAAAAGGAAGTTGAACTCATGTCTATGGATATGACAGCATTTCCTCAATGCGACCAAAGGTTGACGACTGTGGATAAAAACAGACCAAATTCAGTTTGGCTTTAAGTCAGTTTACTTAAATAGCATCAATATAAACACATCATCTCAAAAAAAATTTGGACTAAATTCAATTCGTTTCACTTCATCCTAATTATCAAACAGTGCAGTCTAATTCAGTTTTATTATCCAAATTAGTCTAAAAAGTTTTCGATCTAAAGAAATCCAGTGGATTGCTTCGAGTCACTCACTGTGTTTCCATTCATCAGAAAAACTACAATTTAGCAATTACGGTGTTTCCATTAAATAAAAAACTCAGTTAAAATCACACATGAATAAGTTTGTTCACAATCATTAAAAAACGTAGGGTCATCATCGTCTAACCACTTCCTGTGGTCTTCTTTGTTGTTTGCGTCAGTGGCAAAATCCGGTTATTGATTGTGTGACTTGTGTGATGCAAAAAAAAGTGTTTCAATTGCAGTTTTGCCAGTTAAGCCAATTCTGATACGACCAAAAAGAACAAACGCCTCATCCTAGCATCAAAACTTCCAAAAAACAAGAGTTTTTTCAAAATCGTTGTGTTTCCATTAATCAAATTTATTCCTAAATTGTCAATTGCACAATTTTATGTTTAGTAGAAATACAGCCACATTTCCATTTAACATTTGGAAAATAACTTCACTTAGTGGAAACATGCCAATTTAAAAAAAACAACACATTTTTTGACAAAAACCTTTTGTTCTAGCTGTATTGAAATTAGTGTGTTTCGCAAAACTGCAAGAGAAATAGTTTTTTCGCATCACACATGTCACAACCAGATCCAGATGTTGCCACTGGTGCAAACCATGAAGAAGACAACGACAGGAAGAAGTTGGCTGCATGCTTTTAATGACTTATTGCGTCAACAAACTTATTCACGTGTGATTATTCAATAAAAACATTGCAATTGCGAAATTGTGAGGGCGGGGAGTATATCGACAAAGTTTTGTGCACATTTGGAAAAATCTCTTACTTAACAGTGTGAACGGCCATCCGCCACAGCTGACTGGGGGTTTGAGAAGACAGAACAGATACACTAAGAAAGAAACAGATGAGCTGATCCACATGTGTTTTTCATGTTAAAGAAAAATAAAATGGTAATGGCAGTAGTAGCTCCTTAAGTGGCTTCATCAAGGAGAGAAAAACATTTTACAGATAAGCTCTTAAAGACTTTAGAGGCTATGTGAGAAAAGCTCTGACCATAGCTTTGTCCACGAGAGAGAGGCTTTAACAACAATAACAGAGTTTGTTTAGGCAGTAGCTCCTTTGATTGCTTTTTGTAGAAAACAGACAAGGTCAACCTCTGAAAGACAAGGTCAAGAGCATCATCTATAGGAGAAGGAGAAGTTATTGGCAGTAACTCAACCGATGTGGCACAGCTAAGCAGATTGGACCAGATGTAGCTTCTGCATAAAGAGAACATAACGTTGAAATAACAGTAAAAATAAACAAAGACCCATTACATCCTGTTCACAGATATCACCGTTTCTGCATGTATTTATCTGTTTATTGTGTTGTGCTGGAGGCAGTCAGTGTCTGGCTTGGATGCCTGTTTTTATGAGATAAACTTTTAATCAAAGGATTAAAACTGGCTGTCAGAAAATTGCTTCTGGACCAAATCCAAGCAGCTTTGGGATGAAGATGGACCCAAATGTTAACATTTTTTTTACATTTTCTTTTTTTCTTTTTTGTGTTAAAATGCACAGCAATGCACAAAGCCATAATTGAAAAATAATAAACAAATAAATAAATAAGCGACTGGCTAAAAATTGAGTTGTGTTAAAGAGTGAATGAAGCAGAGGCATTTTTTATCAGAATGACACTTTTCTAAAGATGAACTGTCACACTATCCAGATTTATTTATTTTTTTTAAACTCAGATTAAAAATTCCAGTCATTCTCCAGTTTATGGCTTAGTGATATTTTCTATGTCATCTCTGCATAAATGCTCTGAATGCGATCTAGTAAAACGTGTTCTCCTTTCTTTATCCCCTGTTGATACGCTTTACTCTAATGTTTTGGCTCCTTTTTTAAATTGTGTAACAACTCTTAGTTAATGGCTGCTGCTGGCAGTACATATTACATTTGGCTCATTAAAGCCCATCTGGATGATGTCATCGCTGCATTCATGCAGCCTTTGTGCTGTGAGGTTCTTGTTAGCACAGAGAGAAAAATAGAAACAGAAACAGGAAGTGAAGTAGAACTAAAGCCTGATGGGACTTGATGTCATTTTACTATTTGGTTGATTCTGACTGAATTACTTGAGTCACTAAGGAGCAAAATCTTAGTGCCTTTCTAGGATTACAACACGGTTACTTCATATAAGGACTAAACAGAGCAACACAGGATAAATGGTGTGGCGTATGCAGCTCTGGGTCAGAACAGTCAGCTGTCGGTTCAGGACTCAGCAGTTCAGCTATGTCTCAAGGACAAGGAGTTCATGACAGTAGAGTCTCCTTGTTGTTTGAAAGAGGAGTGAAAGAAACCATCTTCATTAAATACAAACACCAAACATTTGACAGATCAGGCAGCTTCACCAATTTATTTCTTTTCTTAAATTCAATTCCATTTATTTTTGTCACGTCGGTTTGGTTCACCACATATATCGTCACAAGGCAAAGTACAGAAAAAGGCAATTCAATCTGTTCATATCAAGTCAGATTTAAAGTATGTGGGATGAAAAAGTGCTTGGCCCATTCTTCA
Source organism: Brachyrhaphis roseni (assembly GCA_903066815.1). Classification (NCBI taxonomy): domain Eukaryota; kingdom Metazoa; phylum Chordata; class Actinopteri; order Cyprinodontiformes; family Poeciliidae; genus Brachyrhaphis; species Brachyrhaphis roseni. The sequence goes on from CAEFZY010045779.1 coordinate 19,872, forward strand.
CTTCCTTTTTTTTTGCATGTTTGTCACTCTTCAGTGTTTTAAAACATCAAACCAATTTAAATATTAGTCAAAGATAATAAAAGGGCGCACAAGATCCAGTTTTCAAATGAAGATGTTTATTATTAAGGGTGTAGGAGCCATTTCTCCATTTTTGGTTAAATTGTATAATTTTAGAATTTAGATTTAGTTCACTTTTGTTTGTTTGTTTTCTAGTTGATTTATAATTAGAATTTTGCTTAATTT